>WEIU01011914.1:233927-293361 GCA_013389925.1 Aegithalos caudatus
AAAAAAAAAAAAAAAAAAAAAAAAAAAAAGCTGGAAGCTTTCTCTTGTTTCACGAATTTTAAATACACAGAGGAGGCAGGGAAGAGCTGCTCACTATCTTCTCCCACGACCCCATTTCTCGAGGGTCCTACTCCCTATACACAGTCACAAATGTTCAGTAATAAGAGTCAAGTGAAAACTAACAGCTCAGTTAAGTGTATCTCCCTAGATAATGGCTGGATGGGAATACCCAAAGTGTGCTGAAACTCCCCTGCACTCAGGGATGCACTGTTTGAGGGCTGCTCCTTCCAACCTGGTAAAGGAAATCTCTCCAGTTTCCCCACCAAAGTTACTACCACTACTATTGCTCCATTGAAGTGCTGCCTGCACGACCAATTTTACACGGGTTGGGCATGGGAGGAGGTTGGAAGGTTGCTGCTACGGGGATATATTGAAACAAAAGTTCTGAATAGTACAAAATACAGTCCTTTCTTCACAGCTTGAGACAGAAGGTCAGCTACAGCTGGCACAGGCTGTGCATGGTAAATAACAAAGTACACTGAAGATGTTGAACTGTATTGAATTCCTGGGTTTTTTTGATCTGTGTTGTTCCAGATCATTGCAGTTTGACTCTTAGGGTGCTGCTCCTTTCCCAGCCACAAGCCCAGCTACTCTTGAGGAGGCTTAAAATTGTCCAGGAGCCTGCTAATGACTTTAATGAGCTGCTCAGGAAGACAACAGAGATTTGTGCAATAGGTGGGTGTGGTTGCATCCTGAATATATCTGTAAAACAACAAAAACATTGAAGACAATATTGATTTTCCCTATTCCTGCTGTGTTCCATCCAGCTGTTCCCGAGTATGAAGGAGCTGGGTAGAAAACCGAGCTCACATTTCTTAATTCCAAACCGCTTTCAGAGTGTTACTACAAAAGTCAAATGTTGTCCCAGCAAGTTGTGTGTGAGCCCAGACTGCAGCCTGGCAGCTTGGCAGAATTCTGGGGGCACACAAAGCTCAGGAGAGCTCCCTGCAAAACTCTACCCGAAAAGACACTTCAAAAACCATGTCTATCACTAATCTCCACCCACCAGCTTCTGAGCTGTAACTCTCACTGCTCTGTCTGGGGCAGAGCTGAACAGAGGGCAGTCCCAGGAAACTCTGCAGGAAACATCCTGTGCTGTAGCAGTGCACACATCTGGTGTTAAGATGCTCAGGCTGATGGGATTAGGATATTTGCTTTTGTTCTGAGGCAGCAGCAGAAGGCCAGACATGGCAGTGATGGGCAGACACAGACTGGCAACCTCACCCTGAAGGAGATGCACAGCCAGACATCTGAGAAGGCAGGGGCAGCACAATAGGAATGCTTAACAGAAGAGGAAAAGGAAAAAAAACAAAAAACAAACAAACAAAAAAAACCTGGCAGACATTTAAAAATGTTTTTAAATCTCTTCTTAAAGAGGATTTAAGAATGAGGCGTATGTAGGGGAAAGAAGCTTAATTTATGATGAATGTTAATACCAGCTCCTTACATATGGTACTGGCCTCAAGCATCCCTGAGGGTTTTTGAGGGACTAGTGCTGTGGTTATGATTTCAGTGTATAGGGGAAACTCTCTTGCATTATTAAACAAATCATGCCCTGCATTGGCCTATGGTTTGATGTACGTGATGCATAGTTGATGTCAGCCAGCTGGGGAGACAGGATTCTGCAACTTGTTGGCATTTTGAGAATTAAGTTGTAAAACTGCTGAGTGAGACCCTTTCCTTCATCATGAACCATCAGAGTTATTTTTTTTTTTTTAATTTGGGGAAAAAAAAAACCCAAACCCCAAAGTTTTAAATAATAGCATTTACCCTTTGGCTGTATTTGTTTAGCATAACATTCATTATGATGGAAAATGTAAACATTTGCAAAGTTAAACATTTGATTTGACTACAGAAAACTATTCTGTTTGTTATAGAAATCAGCACTAATTGTCTGGTTCCCATTAAATCCTCACTTTCCCAAAAATGGCGAGGTAAAAGATTTACCCTAGCCAGAATTCACTAGCTGGCTTTACCCATTTGTATCATGGAGCTGGATCTCCTGATGCAGCTAAGTAGGTGATGTTCACTGAAGTAGGAAGGATAAAATCTGGCCCACAAACCATGCTGACTTTTCTGCATCTATTTCTGTTTCTCCCTGAACATTCCCATCCTACAACATCCTCCTCTCCACTGGGTTAAATAATAAAATTAGTGTTTTCTCCTCTAGGTCACTGTTTGCAGTCCATCACAGGTCATGCCACAACCAGCTAATGGCTGCTAAGTGCTCTGTGTGAAATTAGTTTAGTGGGTCTCCAGCCAGAAGCCAATTGACAGATGCCCAAAAACCAGTTCTCCAATTGGCTTCCTCATTGGCAGTCATGGCAGGTTGGTCAAGGCCATGCAAGCTCAGCATTTCCCTGGGGCCAGGAACAGAGACAAGGTTGGTTGCAAACATTTTTCTCTCTTGTGAGTGCCAAAAGTCTCTAGAGAAGGTCACAGCACGATGCTGAGTGCCAGTGCCTGAGGACCTTGCTATCACCCCCAGTTCAGCTCTCCAGGGAACTGGTGGTAGCAAAGGCAGGAAAAAGCTGCTGAAGGCTCCTTGCAGAGGCAGCCCTGACATCAAGGAGAGGGTGCAAAGTGGCTGTGGGAGTCTTGATGAAAGCTTTCACCCTTTGGCTTGTCCTGCACAGGAGGGCAAGCTGCATTGCTGCCGGTCAGACTAAACCAATTTAGCATTCCCTGCAGTAACAATATAAATCCAATCTCCCTCCCCTCTCCGCCTTTTCCTCCTGATGCCAAATTTAAACAACCTCGCTTTTTTTTGGCAGCAGGAAACTTCACAATTAAATATAGAAGCAGAGCACACTTTGGGATGGGACTTCCAGCCAGGGAACAACAGATGGCATTGTTTGCTGGGCTGGAAAAGCTGCATCTGCTCCTAGAAGAAATGCTAATCGGGGCTTAATTAGGCATTCAGAGGGAACTGTATCCCATCCCCAGGACAATGGCCATGAGTACATGATCCTGAAAAATACAGGGAAGAAGATACAAAATGATCAAAAATCCTCACTGGGCCAAGTCCAAATTTGGCACATAATGTGATGGGGTATCCCAGTGACTTTCCCTGTACTGAAGTCCATCCAAGCCACTCAAAATAAAAATGTAGTTGTCAAAGACTTATTTTACTTCATTTGCAAGTGGTCAGTGATTTTATTTTCAGTTTCAAAGCAAATCATTCCAGCCTAACACTGGAATCAGATCTACCCTGGCAGCTCTCTGACTCGCTGAGGTGTGGCAAGATTAAAGGGTAGCTGAGATCTCATAGCAAGTCTGCAAATGGGGATAGAAGAGATAGAAAGATCAAACACACACACCTTGCCCAGGATAACTGAGTGCTCTATAGAAAAACAAAGTAAAGAGGAAGATGGTGGAAAATGTCCCCCAGTTCATTCCCACTGGGTGTTCAAGCACAAAAGGAGTCCCATGATGTGCATGCAGTGCCTGTGCATGTAAGGACATTGTCCCTCCTTCCCTCCCTCCCTCCCTCAGCCCTGCCAGCTTCCTCCAGCGGTGCAGGCAGCCAGGCAGAGCTGTGTCCTTGTTTCAGCATCTTCCCTTTGGAGTTTCAAAGCACCCCTCAATCTGGAGCCAGCAGAGCTGTTTGCAAAAGGAGACTGGCAAGCATTTCACCAAGAGACTGGCCCCAGCTGCCAGGTGTGCCAGCACTGCAGAGATCTCCATTGTGCTGAAGGTTTGCTTTCAAGCCCCCATCTCATTTTAATGTCCTCTTTCTCCCCTGCCTGGTTCAATGCAGCTCATCTGGCCAGCCTGTTCTAGTGCAAGATGTCCCTGCTCAAAGCAGGGTGTGCTGGTGATCTTTAAAGGTCTCTTCCAACCCAAGCTATTCCATGATTCTTTGTCCTATCTCAGTGCCTGGGGCTGCTCTGTGCACCTGGGCACTCCATACCCCCTCAGGTGCCTGGGACATTGTGCCCTCATGGGCAGTGCCAGCAGAGACCCCGTTTTGCAGGTTGCAAGCCCTGCTTCCAATAGCTCTGGAAATATTCCACGGGTTAAACAACACCCACGTCCCTTACACCTAAAAAATGTTAACAGGGATCATTGTTGATTCCCAACAATGCCAAAAAAAACACTGCCAAAAAATCACTGGAGATTAAAGGAATTTTGGAACAAGTGACTTAGAGCTGCAGTAAAGGGAAGAGTTTTCTTGGCACTGAGGCAACTTTCAGCAACTCCAGAGTGGTGAAGAGAGAAACAGGAGTATCCTGAACCACTTCTGCCTTCAGCACCATTCTGCTTCAGAGGGATGTCAGTCCTTGTCTGGCACAAACTTTTGGGCAATTAAAAGTAAAAATGGTTCTCCTGACAAAGGACGTAGCTGCAGATGATGGAGCTGTGTGCTCTGATCACTTATTCCAGGGATTTCTGTGCCCCACTCACCCCTAGCACAGTTTTCTTCCCCAGCCTTGGCTGTCTGTCTCTGAATAGCCTCCCATTTTCTGTGAGTGTGCTCTGTATCCCATTAAACATCATGACCCCCATCATGTCTCTTTGAGAGAATCCTTGGAGATTTGCTGACTGTCTGTAGCTCACTGACAGCAGATTTATTTCCACTTCTCCAGTGGTGCAAGTGGTGGCTGTGCCCTTGTACACGCTGACCTGCAGCTGGCCTGCTCCCAAACACTGCATCTCCATGGTGTGTGGTGGGGAAAGGCACTGGGAGCAGGTTTTGGAGAAAGGCACCTATTGTAGGTAGTGCCACAGTCCCAGAAATCAGGGTAAGCCAAGTGCAGAGCTGTTGCTCTCTTCTGGAGATGGCACAAAGCTCTCAGCAGTGAGCTGCATGAGTCAGGTCTTCCTGTACAACACGGGTGGATGGATGTGTGTCCCTGTTTTCCTTAGAGGTGATCCAAGGAACCATTCTCCATTGCCTTCCTGTGGTGAAGGATGAGATGTCTGCAGTGCCAGAGCTGCCATTCTCCTGCTGTTCTTTGCCCTGTGGGCTGGTAGGACTGGGAGACCCGAGCCTGGTTGAAGGAGAGATGTCCTCACACCATGAGATTGAGCTCAGTAAAGCCATCCTGCCAGAACAAGCCTTGGATCCAGCTGACTCCAGAACACTGAAGCTCAAGGACATGACAAATGGCAAATGTCACAAGGTCTCAGCTTTCTAAGGACAGCTGGAGAGCTGGTCCCTGCTCATCCACATGTTATCAGCACGTGGGGCTCCAAGCAGGGCTGCTGCTGACCCAGTGTGAAGCTTCCCAGTGTTCACAGTCCAAGAGAAGACACAGATCCTGGACAGCAGCCTGGAGTTTAAATGTCTGTGTTTTAGACCCTGACTTCCTTCTGAGAGGTTTCAGAGGGAAAAGAAAAAGCCCAAAAGTGCTTCTAAAACTCTAATTTATCCATCAATGGCCAGTTTTCTGCGATGCCTTGAATCTGAGAAAGGCAGAGAGGAAATGTGACCCGGGAGCACAGGGAGCCTTTTGGCTGCCCTCTTTGGCTTGGGGGTATTGAGGGGTGCCAAGGGACTCCAGAGGAAGCAGAAAGTGGCTCCAGCTGGGAAAAGGTCCTGACAGCATCATGTTAGGAGGAGAGAGAGGACAGACAGCCTTGCTGGGGCTCAGCTCCAGCACTGTGTCACTGCCTCCTACTCATTCCTAGCATCTGAAGCCTGTGTCCCTGGGCTGTCCACCTCCATGAGCCCAAACTCCTTTGTTTTGGCAGGGGTGAGTGCAGGAAATGAAAAGGTGATCCCAGGAGGCCCCTAGCACACCCCTGCAGCACAGCATGTGATTTGTTTTCTTGAAAATGGGATCATTTATTCTCCGTGTTAAACAGGGCAAGAAGCTCAGTGACTTCAAACTGGCCTTGTCTGAGAACTTGTTTCAAAATCTGGGGCACCTGGGGCTTCTGGAGCAGGATTTCTTGTCCTCAGAGAAAAGATTACCAGAGGGAGCACGAAGTGAAAANCTGTAGAGTCCTCTAGTGGTGAACATTCATTTCACAAACGGCCCAAGTGTGCACCCAAATGAACTCAACCTCCCATTTCTGTTTATTGTCTGTTTACATGAAACTGTGTATACAAAATATGTCAGTGGCCAAATTCCAAACTATTTTAACCATTTATGAACAGTGTCAAAGGCAATGATCCAAAATTAAACAAAAAAATCTTCTCTCTTCTGAGTAGCATCTCCCATCCAAGGCTGGATATTCCTCCAGATAAGTGGTTTGAAGCACTATAGACTTAAAAAAAATCCAGATCTCACCCACTCAGTTTTTTTTTTTTTTTCCTAGCCTGCTTCTGTTTTTGCTGCTGCTGAGAGAAATGACTGAATAGAGAGAGCCTGCAGAAATGAATTGGTGCCACATGCATACCAAAACCCTTGCCATTTTAAAATCCAAGTGAAAACTGGGTGGTGGTGCAGCATTATTGTGCTGAATAGCACAGACCAGCTCAGTCTCCATCAGCCTCAGCAGTGGGTTGAGGTGAGAAGCTTAATTGCAATTTCAAACCCAAGTAATTTAAAGTATCCTTCACATTATCCTTTTCTTCCCCCTTCCTCCCACGTTTTCCCAGGACTGCTTTTTTTCTCTTCCTGGGTTCTGTCAGTCAAAGGACATGGCCTTATGCAAAATCCTGAGTCAAATGGTGTTTGCAGCAATTTGAAAATATGTTATAGAGGAGAAAAAAGTTATTGCCTGCTGTGAGCACGACCCTTGGCAGGAATTCCCCTTCCTCATGAGTATGTCCATTCTCTGCCCTCTTCTTCAGGCCTGGGTCTTCTCAAATGTGTTCCAATTTCTGCTTCATAACCAAGGAAGAAAACTTACAAAGATTTAAGACTTCATTCCAAAATATAGTCTCACATGCTGCAACCAAATAATTGGACACTGTTTCTTTCTTAAGAGTCTTTTTTCTTCTCCCTGTGAATAATCACCTGCCAATACTGCTCTTTGAGCTCCAGCTTCTGCATTGGAATAGCTGTATTAACACCTGCTGAAGACAACCTGCTAGTCATTGACAGGCTGTGTAATTTAAGAAGCATCAAAAATACCAAGAAAAAAAATCATAAAATTATAAGCAGACTTGAGAATTCTGCCACTTAAAATGCTGCTTCACCCGTGTTAACAAGCAGTTCAAAAGACCAAAGCTTTAAGAATTTTTAAAAAATCATTTAAAAAATATTTGCCCTGTATTTGAACCAGCACATATAAATAATATGGTCCTAAAGTCCCATAATAATTTGGGCTGGAGCAGACCAGAGGCACTCATTTGGCCCAACACTCAGCACAAACCCAGCTAAACCAGCTTGCTCAGGGGCTTGTTGAGCTGAGCTTTGAATGTCTTTTAGGCTGGAGATTCCTCCACCTCTGTGCCCTTGTATGTGATACATATTCAGATAATTCATGTAATGTTTCATCTTTCTGTGCAGCCAGACTCAGTGCTGCAGTTGTGAACCCTTCCTAGCTGAGAGCTGCAGTACTTGGTGTGTGTTTGAATTTCCAGGTCCGTTCCCACTGATTTACTTTAATTATTTTTCTTCAGGCCTGACATCCCCCCAGTAAGCACAGACACCTCCTTGAACACTTCTGCTGAGAAGTAAAGCTTTAAGCTTATCTCTGCCAAACCCTCAGCAGGGTGCAGATGCTTGCTGGTGTCACTGTTAATTAGGCTGATTTCAGATGTGCTCACTGTAAACTTAAACTGAGCTGCCAGCCCCAGATCAGTCCTGCCTGCCTGCATTAGTTCCTATATCCCCTCATGTCCAAATCAATAATATTATGTACCAGTAAATAATAAGTGTTTCATAAGTCTGAAGTAACAGAGATTTAGAGTGTTGTTTCAGCTACAGAAATGAGCCCCTGGGGTCTGTTGTTTAGCTGTTGATTTTTCCGTGTCCCAAAGGAGAGTTTCAGAGCACTTTCAAGGGGCTTTTCACAAGGGGATCAGCAAACAGACCATTGCCAAGGCCCTGGGAGAACAGATATTGTTTCATCCAAGTGGGAAAGTTTCCTTTTGTTCTCTTCCCCATTTTCTCCATGCTAGTGAAAATCGAGAAGAAAATAAAATACCATATTCATGCAAATCTTTACCTTCTGCTGGATTCCAGTGACAACCAGAAAAGCCATTTTCAGCTACTGACTCCAAATTCCATTATTTGTTTTTTCTGCAGTTAACATTTCAATCTTTTAAAATAGAAGATAAACAAAAACTGTTGCATGTATTTAAATTGTTTCACTGTAAAATCCTTCTCCATCCAAAAATTGTTCACTGTAAAATTCTAACTGTAATACTTTCTTTTTTCTTTATGTCTATAAAGATTAAGTTTCAGGAAAGAAACTGACTCACATACCAGGTAACTGACATGCCAGAACAATTAGACTTGATGAGAAGCTCTAGGATAACAATTTTTTTTTTAGAAAAACGAGGTGGTAACTCTGAATTCCAGGATGAAATCAAAGTACTGACACCCAGAGCAAATCCCTTCTACACCCCAGGGACAGAGAGACTGAAATGTGCTTCTCTGAGTGCTGGGTATAAGGTGAACAGTGCTGGTTATTCCCTCAAGCTTCAGGCTTCCCTTCTTTTCCTACAAGAGACCAGAAAAACCTGAGGGATGTGAATTAAAACCCATTTCACAGAAAAAGGGGAGACCAATGTTCTGTGTCTGTTATAATGAGTTTTTAGAGGCAGCTGGAAAGTACCTGGCTTTTAGAGCAGGGTCCAAGCACCTTCCTTTAGAGGGGTCTTAACTCTGATCCTTGCTGCCTGTTTAATTTTGACTCTCTATGTCTTGTTCAGACCACCAAATAAAGGACTCTTCCAAATGCAAGGAATCCCACTGCCATCCATGGAAGTTTTACATGAGCAAAAAACAAAGATTAGATCATTGAAATGAAAGCAGAGAAGAGGCCTTATTATGTGGTGTCTACCTGCATGGTGTCTTTCAATTAGGGTGATTTGCTCCCAAAATCTCTGTGATCCCAGGGATTATGCAAGATTATATAACAGGCCTTGCTCAGGGGACCCTTATTCCAGGATTTATGAAATGCTTCCATATTAAATTGGACAAGCAATGATACCAAAGCAATCAGAAGAGGGGTTTGTTGGCTCAAGGGGAACATTGTGCCTTCTGCTCTATGTCTACAGATCTTCTCACCTGTTATTAACTCCATGAAAGCACACACAAAGTGTGGGGGGCTTTGCCAGAAAAAGCAAAAATGGAAGAAGTTGTCTTTAGAAACAACAGCATCACACACCTGATCAATTTATAGCCCAGAATTTATTGGTGGAAACATGTTCACACATCTGCAATTCCTATAAGCCATAAATCCAGTTTGTTTCTGATGCCTCATTGTAATTGCAACCCCCCTGCTTTCCATCAGGAGATGCTAAAGTGGCTCCTGGAGGAGAGGACAGAAGGTGTGGGGGGTGTTAATCAGGAATACCCAGGCCCTGACCTCCCAGACACTGGGGAAAGGGGGACTGGGTGGGACAGCTCTGGTGGCAGGTGGAGAGAGAGCCCTGGTCCTCATCCCCAAATCACTGCATGGGGGTACCCAGGGAGCTGTGCAGTGTTCAGAGGATGCTGCATCAAGTATGGAGCTGCTGCATCCCACATGTGTGATCCAAGCTGCTGATCAGAGGGTTGGAAGCTCAGGCATCTCCAGACTTTGCTCCATATTAATTACCTGCTATATACATCTCTTGTAATTAACAGCCAGAGCAACTCTTCCCCTCCTCAGTGCACAGGCTCCACTCCACTGTTGTAAACACACTTGAGATTGGAGCCAGGCCTTTTGCTGGCTGAACTTCCTGCTTTTATTTCATGTTAAATGCTGCTTACAGATACTACCTGCACTGTGCAGCAGCCAGGGGGTTTATATTAATTAAATGTTGCTATGGAAACAGCACATCAAGCAGAGGATGGTGTATCTAGGGGAGGGAGGAAAGGAGCTGCTTGTAGCAGAAAGGTCCGTGGCTGATTTGAAGGGACAAGGGTTTGCAGAATTGTGTTTTTGTAAAGTTACCAGAGCCTGGGAAAGTCTCCTGGGTTTCTGTGTCCTTTTCCTTCCTATGGCTGATAATTCCTGCCTGCATCAATCCTCTCCTTTGAGCCCTGTGAGAAACCCCAGTTCTTTAGTAGATCAAATAATCTTGTCTTCCCCTTGAAATGTTCTCTAATTCACATCCCAAACAGCAGAGATTCGGCTCTGAACAAGTAAAATCATGGTATTACAGCTGAACACTGAGAAGTCAGGAACTAGAGCTCTGTCCCTGGTGAAAAATGGGAGGCTTGACCCTTTGCAAGGAAGCATAGTCAGACTAATCTGTGTAGATATCCCTGAAGTCCTGCCTTGGTTATGCTAAGAGTTGGTTTAAGCCATTTTTATATGTGTTGCTTTTCCTCCTTCTCTGAACTCAGCAATAGCTAAGACACCTGGCTTTGTCAGCACAGGAATAAAAGTAATTGCAAAACATTTTTCGTAACTAAAGAATCACTTTCACAGGCCAATTTTGAGGAAATATATAGGTCTTGATGGCTTATTTGGGATAAACCCCTGAACCAATCTGTGGTTTATCAAACTGGAGCTATGAAACACAGAGGAGCAGCTGTCCAAAGTACACATGGATGAAACCACACTACTCTTTCCAGGTTGCCTTCCCTGTATTTAAGCTGAGATGTGTCAGGGTCATCAGGTATTTCAATAATTTCAAGATTAAGATTCCTATCTTAGAGAATTTCATGGAGGGAGGGAAGTATCCACATACTTTGAACACTTTGAACCTGCTGTCTAGAAATGTATTTCCCTTCCACACAGCAAGCCTGAAATCTGCCTCCACTCGTACTCAGAGTAAAAAAAAAAAAAAAAAAAAAAAAAAAAGAAAAAAAAAAGGAACTAGAGTACATTTGGGATTGAAGCACAGCACCAAGTTTCCTTTCATGCAGCCCAGGAGTAAATGGGGGATCTCTCTACAGAGAGCAGGTGGATAATTGGTCTTTGCACTCATAAGCCTGCTCTGCCTTTGCAATCCATCCAGATGTTTTTGAGTATGTGTGATACCCCAAGTGAGATCAGAACTCTGTGCATAGTAAGGAACATTTCCTTCTCTAAAAGACATGTTATCTGAAGGGGCCCAAAAGACAAAGGGTTAGAGAAAAAAGTATTATGGTAATATTTTCCCTGTTTCACAGATGAAACTGTTCAGCAACTCACTTTAGCAGGGTTCTGTAAGGTTTTGCAGGGCTGAGTTCTGCATAATGGCTCTGAGCCAGCACCTCAGGTCAGGAATGAAATCTTCCAGCCAACTTTAATTTCTGTTATTTTGTCAGGCTGCAGTCATATTCTCTCCCAAACAGTTCCCCAAACCTATACCCCTCATTTTCATCTAGCTCCAATAGAGATCCATCTTTTGAAGGATCCCTGACCTGAGTAGCTGCTGTTGAGAGAGACAATATCAAATTAGGGTGTATCATTAAGAGACAAAAACATCTCTAAACCTATCCATCCATCCATCCATCCATCCATCCATCCATCCATCCATCCACTTTTATCTCTCTTCCTCCAATCTGGATGCAGATCAGCCATGCCACCTGCTTATCAATTAAGGAAGAACAGATCCATGGTCTGATAAATTTAGCAAGTACCATGTAAGCTCTAATTGGTGGGCATGATCCACTCGCCTTGCATGAATTCCAAAAGGTTCTGCTGATCTTATCACACATTGTGTCCCCTTTGTGTTTTAATCATCCCCACCCCCCATTGCATTGAATTTTTTTGCTGTGACAAGCCCAGCTCTGAAGCAAGCACGTCACTGCTTTCATTGACACTGAAAAATCCTGCCTTGTTAATAGTATAAACGGACTAGGGGCTTTGCCTTCCAGCTTAATTCAAGAGTGCTATCGGCATGAGTGGGTTATAAAAGCTCTTTTTCAAGATAAAAGACAGTTCCTCACCAGAAAAAAAAAAAAAAAAAGAAAGAGCTCGAACATCTTTATGACATCCCAGCGCAAAAAACAATTGAAAAGGATTGTCATAAAAGCAAGCATGTCAGTTGTGAACTTTACTGAATTGAGTCTAATGCAAAATTCATGCCGAGGTGTCACAAGTGAAAGGCAGTTTATTAATCCAACTTATCTGGAGCTGGTAGGCAGCAGTCATGGTAAATTAAGATCATATGAATATTCCCCGGGCTCATTTGGGTTCCTATTCAGGACCCCTTTTGTGAGTGCAGCGGGGGCAAAAGGGTTTTTTGGACCCAAAGCAGCCTTCTCTTCCTCTCCTTCCAACACATCTTTTCATACTTGTCACACAGTGGGTGCTTTGGGGCTAAGTGAAGCATGATGCCTTTGCTGTCTGACTGATCAGGATGCAACGCCCAGCTAACCGTGTCATGCTGCTTTATTCCAGTCATGCATTAGAAAGCATTTTATTTCTCCATTACCTTTTGTGTGTTCCCAGGCTAACTTTTCCTATTGGGAAGAAGCTGCAGGGAGGATGGGGTTCTTAGGCTCCTTTCTCACATGCTGCCCTGATTTTGCAATGTCTTATTTTCCCCACAGAGAATGGCAAACTGGCTCATAGCTGGTGTGTATGGAAGAATTGCTCCAGTGAATGTCTGTCTGCTGGAAAAGCAGCAGAGCACCCATAGAAAGAACATAGTGGGCTTGTTCAGCACAACAGCCTTTCAGAGGAAACCATAAACACCCCTAAAGCAGCAGTGGCGTGGGACCAATGCCTTCCAAAAGGATGAGGGGAAGGAGGAATTAAAATGGCTTGAATTAAAAATGGAGCAGGCTTGCAAGCTGTCTCCATTGTCTCCTGATGCTCTTGGGTAGTACTCAAAGTACATAGGGATGAGATTGACAGGTCTAGCCAGGAAAAGGGACCCCCCAGTGCTGGCAAATTACATCAAACCCTATAGAACAGGGATGAACCCACCTCCTTGGAGGTTCAGGCTAATTGGCAGGATCAGAATTTCCCCAGGACCACGTGGGAAGTAGGAGGGCTCTAAATGTATCTGGCTAAGGGATACAAGGCCAAATTTAGCCTTTCCAGAAGCCAGGCCAATGCTTGTTATTTCTAACTGGGCTGAAGCAGCTGACTAAGCAGCTCAGGCTGGCCAGGAGTGACAGTGAGAGAATAGATGAAGGCTGAGGATTTGCTGGGAGATGAAGGAGTTAGAGTGGATGTTTACTGGGGAGATGGGTTACAGCAGGAGAGCCACAGCAGAGATGTGATTTACTGAACTCTTGAGGGCTTGAAAAAACTTCTGCAATGGGAAGAGTACCTCAGCTTATTGAAACTGAAGTGGGAAGAGCCAGAAAGAAAGCACAGGCCTCTGGAGCTGGTACCCTGGTATGAGTGTTGCTGGAAGACGACCTGGATCTATTAAAAAGATGTTAAGGTTGATCCCTTTCTGTCATGTTTATGGATGCTACCCAGAGTGGCTTTTATCAGATGTGCATTTGGCTTAGCACTGAAGGATAATTGCAGCTAAATAGTCTTTGAAATGAGATCTACAAATGCTATAGAGTGTGAGCTGGCCAAATTCTGTCCCCATTTACATCCATGAGGTTTCTCTGATATCTGTGATGGCAGAATCTGTTTGAGGTGTTCTGGAGGGTAGACAGGAACGCATTGCATGATTATGACAGTGACCTGCTTTGTGTCAGCTGTTCCAATGACTCATTTAATGATTTTTGGAATGTCACTTATCTTTTCTGTGCTGTGATTTACTCAGCTCTGCGTATTCATGTTGGCCTGTCTCACCTGAGGAAATTGTTCCAAGAATTCCTTGGTCACTGTGCTTGGAGGGTTTTGCAAACCACAGAGCACAGACAATTGCAGCTGGGAGCAAAAATGAGCAAAATGTACTTGAAATGTGCCACTAAATGATTTCTGTCACCTTTACTTGCTGAAGCCACTGAAGTGTGACAGCCAGTAGAAATGAAAAATAATAGCAGGTTGGTCTTCCTTGGCCCCAGTCATGCAGAGATGTAGAATTTACTTCTTTAACTATGTGTAAATCTAAAATATGGATGCATTTTATTTTTTTTCTTCTTTTCAGAATGGAGATTTTACACTCCAGATTAAGGATTGCCTTGAAACGTGCTGGCACGAGACCTTGATACAGGCTGAACTCCAAGGAACAGCCGGTGCCATGTGCCCACATTTTTTGGGAGACGAGGTACCTTTATGTAAAAGACACAAAACACCTTCCCCTGCCTGAATTCCGAATGAGCTGTTTATTGTCTGTTGTGACCCCTGAGCTGTGTAGAGCTGAGGGATGGGGAGAAAGACGCGGCTGAGCCCCTGAGGATGGGGAATTTGGCGAGGGATGCTGGAATGGCCAGAACCAGTTCCTGGCGCTGGGAGCATCCCGCTGGTTCAGTGGATGCCTCGGGCTGTCCGTGGCTACCTCGGGCTGTCGGTGGCTCCCTCGCAGGCCTGATCCCGTGTGTCGGTGGCTCGGTCCCCACAAGGTGGCACTCGCCGCTAGCGCATCCCTGTGTCCCGGCAGGGACCGGCTCCGGGCACGCAGCTCCGCTCCCGGAGCGTGGGGAACCGCGGGGACAGAATCACGGCACACCCTCGGACACACAGCATCAGGGAGGGCAGCCCCGCACAGGAACACCCCCAAATCCACCCCAAAATCCACCGCAAAATCCACCATATGCCCCAGAGCGTTGTCCAAATGCTGCTTGAGCTCTGTCAGGCTCGGAGCTGTGCCCGCTTCTCCGGGCAGCCCGTTCCAGTGCTCAGCACCCTGTGGGTGAAGAATATTCCCAATATCCATCCCAAGCCTGCTCTGAGCCAGCTCCAGCGGTTCCCCGGGTGCTGTCGCTGGTCACACAGAGCAGAGATCGGAGCTGCCTCTCCTGGAGAAGGAACAGCCCGCGGTGAGCTCTGCCCTCGCTCTCTCTTCTCCAGTGCCCTCAGCTGCCTCCCCTCCAGAGCCTGCACCATCTTCATCGCCCTCCTCTGACACTAATAATAGCTTTAATGACTCCTTTTACTGTGGCACCCAAAAGGAGCCAGGAGGAAGGAAAGGCAGTACAAGTTCTCCATAGGGAGTCCCCTGGGGAGCTGCCTCATGTTTTCAGCACAGACATACCTCTAATATCTGCATTTTTCCCTGAAACAGAGGTGACACCAGGGCCTCTCTGTGGATAAAGGGATTTCTCTCCCCTTCTCACTGTGCATATTTTAATTTCTAGGATAATTCTCCCCAGTAAAAGAAACTAAACTCAGTATCTCTGCTCACTCCAGCTGTCAGATTGGCCCCTCCTGGCAAGGGTGCCCTGAGCCACTGCAGTTACCTGCAATGCTCCTCACTCCTTTGGAAACCCTTGGTTGGGTTGAACAACATTAAAGAATTTCTGAGATAGAGCATTTCAGTTCTAGCAATGCAGAAATTGTGATTTCAGCATTTCTCTGTAGACTGTGATTTGAGAATCACTTTCCAGTGGAGGAATTGGCCACATAAATAAGAAAAACACATGATAATTTAGGTGGCAAGCTTAATTACATGATTATTTTCATTCTCGTAAATGTGTATAACCTACAGTGGATTATTCAATAAAATTATAGCTTGGGCACTGAAGAGATTTCCTTATCACTAAAAATATGCTCTAACCGTTCTTAAAGAAAGGTTTAGTAAATTGCCTCTAAAGTACAGGAAATTGGCTTTGCTCCTTCTGTGGAATATTTGTCTAAAGAAGCACATCACAGGCAGCAGGGCTAAAAAGAGTCACTAAGGTCTGAAACACATGAAGTCCTGCAGCAGCAATATTACCAACCCCTCTAAGAGAATTTATGGGACTTAATTTTGCTGCAGATTCTCTGGAGGATTATCAAGAAATTGATTTATGAGTTGAAATACCCATGTTATCATAATTTGATACTGCAACATGGGATTGCAGTCACTTGTGTTATTGCAAGTCAGAGTCTCTATTCTATCTGTAGTATTTTTTCAGTGTCTACAATAAAATACTCTGAAGAAGAGATAGTGACCAGGATAAATTTTGCTTGTTGTCCAGTGTAATGGGGTGAGATGTTTCAGGACATCAATTCCAGAATGTAATAGCAGATGTATGTTAGGAGCATGATTTTTCTCTCATGATAATTGTGACTTTACAGATGTCTCAGTGGTTGAATTATTTTAAGATGAGAGAATTCAGGCTACTTATAGCCAAAATGGAAGCATCCACAAGTTATTTACTGTTTGGTGATCTATATGTAAATAATTTGGTCTCCCAAAATGATTGTTTTCCACGAGTTGGGCTGCTTCTTCCCAGTTCATCCGTATTTGCATCCATGCACCTTTACCTTACTAAGCTGAATTGACAAGCCAACACCTGCTCAGATACAATAGCCAGAATAATTCTTAGTCCTTTAGCTGGTGTATTTTGTGCCACAGTGCCTTTAGTCAGGCTGGAGGGTAAAAGTGCCACGGGGAAAACGTGTGTTTTTACCACAGAGGTGCAGGATAAGCAAAATTCTTGCAGAATCCTTAGTTTCCTCCAGCAGCTTCCAGCACTAATTATACTCCCATGAAGAACTCAGAAAATCAGTCAGACTTCTTGTAGAGGAGCATCTGAGCTGGCACATCCCTCCCAGGTTATTAAATAAGAGCTACACTCTATTGTCTTTACCTCCTGTTTGAGTTGCAGAAAAGATGAGGTAGTGCCTGAATGCTTCCTACAGGAGGTATTTAAAGAGTCAGAGAACTTTTCTCATTGTACTTTTCCTCTGCTTCCTTAATCGAACATCACATCCTAGTTAATGTGCAGTTTCCAAGGCAAACTCAGTTTTGATCAAGTTGTGCTAACTTTGAAAAGCTGACTGACTCCAGCTTAAAATGGATGCACTGAAAGGAGGATGAAAGACCTTTTTTATCAGTGTTGAAGGAAGTAGTTCAAAAGCAGAGATGGTTTCTTTCTGAAGACAAAGAAGTTCTTTCTCACCCACCTCGTGCCATGAAAGAGATCCTTTGCAACTAACTGCCCATCAGAGAAGAATTTGATGAACTGGAGATGAAGTGACAGTGCATTGGGAATTTTATTACTATAGCTGGAGTAAAGGAAATTCATTGTAAGAGAATGCCCCCTCCTGCCCCCCAAGTGTCCTCTTGCTTCAGTCCTTTTTTGATTTGTGTTTTTCTTCCTCTCTTTGGCTGTCAATCAGTGTTTTCCTTTATGGCTGGACAGAGTGAATTTCTGGTGTTCTCCTTTCCATCTCCTACTGTGAATAACCCTGAACAAGGATGAGGACAGAGAGAGAAATACAGAGGCAGAAATTCTACCAGCTGTTGAGACAACCAGGATTAGAGCCTTAATTGGGAGACACAAACCTTTTACATGGGTGAGGCAATTATTGGTGGAATAGAGCTTTTGAGAAGGCAGAATCCCTGGTGACTTGATTTCCATCAGTTCCTAAATGAATATTTAATTGTTGCCTATTAAGATGCTCATTATCTATAAAGCAGACAAAAGCATTGTTGCTGGATTTGCCAGCTGGTGAAATTGGTGACATGTTAGATTAGAGCAATGGACCATGACTGTGTTGGAGTGGTCTGGTAGATTATAAAAGTTCAGCAGAACAGTTTGGCTTTGCTAACATCCACAAGATATGGATGCTTAAACCATAAGAGACTGATTTAAATTCCTGCTGTTCCTGCCAGTGAAAAGATACCCTTAAAATTTACTAGTTTTTCCAGAATGGACATTTAAGACAACTGAAGTTCTGAGGTCCCTCTCTGGGTTAGATTTCCCTCTCTACATTAAACTTAGGGAGATAACTTCATCTCTCAACCAGTGTCTTACCTAAGATTTTTTTGCTTAAATAGCTTTAAAAATGGGAAGAGACAACACAGATACAGAAATCCCCACAGAGCAGAACAAGAGCTGTTCTGAAATGTTCTCATACAAATTGTTAAAGGCAATATCACACCAAAGTTGGCAGAAACATTACCGACATAGGATTTGGTAATGAGGAAAATTAACCACTGGAATGAACCAACAAGGGAAGATGTCGTTTCTTCACCTGAAAAACTCTTCAGCTCCCAGCCCAGGTGCCTGGACAGCTTTGACAGGCAAAAATTCTTATATTCAACAGAAATACCAGGATTGAATTCAGTGGTCTGCAATCTGTGGGAGTTTTGACAGTGGTACTTTCTGTTTTCTGTCAAATCTCTCAGGATCTTCTTTCCTGGTTTTATATCTGACATAGATCAAATATCACCCAGGACCCTATTTAAAAGGAGCACACATGACCTTGAACAACCAGGAGCAAGGGTTACCGGGATCAGAGCAAAGAGCAAATTCCCCCCTTATTTTGGGTGCTGGTCTAGGTCTGGAGGGCAGCAGTCTCTGAAATACAGATAACAATGCCCAATAGCAAAGGCAAGAAGAAGCAGGTACAAGGTCCTTCCACTCTTCTTTTTAGCTGGAGGCAATGCAAGCAAAATCATTTCCCGCTACTTGATCTGAATTTGCATAATATCAGATTGTCTCCATTTACCAACTTGATATACTTCACCCCTCCAATACATTTATTTAATGTATTTAATTCCTTTTGATGCGTGAACAGTGAAAAAGCATCCTGATATGAGTACTGAGTGCCATGTCAATTATTTAAAATTACAGCCAGGCTGCACTGTAATCAGCTTATCCCACCTTTCAGCAACAGCTTGTTATTAAAGATAACCATCACTTTGCTTCTCTTCAGTCCCCCTTCCTTCTCTTTAAAGAGCTGAGGAAGTCCAGGTGCTGGCTATAGTGCCTGAGCTATTCATACCCCTGGCAATTTTTGACCAAAGCCAGGAAGGTTTTAAGGGATTCAGGATTTCTGTGAAGAAGGGTCCTGAATATCCCATCCCTTTTGACAGGGTCGAGGGATGACAAGCATCTGTGTCAGAGCCAACTCTAGCTAAAACAAATTGCCATGGGAAGGAAGGTGTATTTCCAGAGGATGTGAGGATTAGAAACTGAATCTGTGCCTCCTGTGCAGGCCTGATCCCGTGTGTAGTTGGTGAGGGATTGCCTCAGAGGATGGAAAGCAGCAACCAGTGGGAGAATGCTTCTTCCCCCAGTTCCTGTCCATGTTCTGGCCATGCTCTGCAGGCTTTGGGAACCTTCCAGTGGCTTATTTGTTCCTCTGTATCAGCCAGCTGAAGCATCTTACCATCCCCTTGAAATCCTGCCCACACCACCCCTCCTACACACACCCTTTGATTCCAGCTGCAGATGGGAACGAGAGAGGAAAAGGGCAAATTCGTGGTAGTGAGGAGGTGGAGATCAGAGACACAGATGAAACAAAAGGTCTAATTATGTGTGCCCTCTGCTCTGGAGCTGCAGCCTGGCTTTTGTGATGCTCATGGTTGTACAATGGCTTCCAAGTTTAGAAAAGGAGAATTTGCTCTCCCAGCCAGTGCTGGGGGAGAACTCCTGCCATCCCCTAACCCGGTAAGATGGTTAATGGCAGCATCTGCTACACTCACACACTTCTACTTATTAATTAAAAATACATAGGCTTCAATTTGAAGTTAAAGTGACACATTTAATAGTATCTTTCAGAGCTTGTTAATGCTCAATGAGGTCTTGATAGTCACAATAAGTTTGCATAATAAAAATTTTGGTCCTGATGTTAAAGTACTACACATTATGCAACATGCATACAGAAGAGGAAAAGAGGAAACCTCTGAAAAATCCTTTCCTCTGTCTTCCTAGAGCAGCAGCTGAGGTGTTAGTCAGGGGCACTTCAACTCCAATTTGTGTAAAGGCAAGAGCAGCATTTATTTCTGCCACAGGGTTATAAGTGCACCCAAGTATCTGCATAACTTGATAGGGAGGGCAAAAGTGTAGGGAAAATGAGAGCCTGAATGTTCAGCTGTTCCTCTGGATGTACTTTCATTGCATCTCTGAAAAATCTTACATTAACTGCAAAAAGCAATAGGGGTCTTCTGAGGATTGGGTCGTAAAAGTGGATTCCAGGGTTTGTGTGAATTTGGAAAAGTTAGTTCTGATTTAGGCAGGTTAGGAACTGCAATAAATTTTCTGTGGGATAAACTTAAAGTTAGTAAGCTCTCCTCTTACCCCAAAATTACGTTTCTACACATTTACTATTCGTAGCTGCTGCACAATGTGATGGGAAGACAAAAATATGTAGCTTAAATTAATGATAATTTTTAATGTTAAGGGAACCAAAATAATTTTAAACCACTTTTTTTTTATTATTATTATTTTTTTCACTATATTTCCAAACTTATGTGCTTGTGTCAGCTCAGGCACTTAAGTTTCTGTTTCATGTCAGTTTTGGTATCTGCTCCTCATTGCTTTTGGCAATTCATTCTCCAAACTAGATCTGAATTTTCTTCTATGGTTATTATGTTTATCTGTTTCCTCATATTCAAAGTTACAGCAGAATTTGTAAAGTGGGAGGCTTGCTATTTTTAATAACATGTCACTAGCTATTAAACTTTCAGAAAATCTAGGAAGTTTTCATGCTTTTTATGGGTAATGTTGTGTTTTAAAACACTAAGTGAGAGTTCTCCCTTGACAAAGAGCAAATAACGTTTTGTATTAAGGGAAAATCCTTCAAAGCGTGTGTCTTTCCCATATATTTAATAAATCTTAAACAAAATATAAGCCTTGTAGTGGATTTCATGGCTTATTTTCACACTAAATATTGTTTTATTTTAACTAAATGCTTTTGTGTCATTGCATGCTACTAAAAATAAAGTCATAAAAAGCAACTCTGCTAGATAGTACAGGCTCCTTTGTTCTCAGTGCTGCAAGGTTTGATGTCTGCACTAAAGATGAATTCACCACGCTTAGAAAAGAAAAAGAAAAAGTTCTCGCTTTAGGAGAAAAGATGCATTTGGAAAAGCCTTGTGTTGACCTCAGCTTTAAAGAACAGGGCAGCTTTCCATCTATTCTCCTGTCCAAGGCCAAATTTCTCCTCCCTGATGGAGCCTGTGCTACAGATTTCACCTAGAAGGGTTTTGTTTTTTTTCCATATGTGGCTCCCTGAGGGATATCTGCTGACAGCCACACAGAACAAACCCACCAAAGCTCTGTGGTTCCCCTGCTGATGCTGTGGGAGCATCCTTGTGCTGATGGAGCTTCTCCCCCATGTGACAAGGCTCCACTCCAGCCCAGCTCTAGGAAGGAAGATCTGACACTAAGGAATCTCCAAGGAAGATCCAACACTAAGGAATAATTTTCTCTGTTGTGTGTGAGCTGCACCATTTCCACCAGGGAAAGTTGAGGAATGTATTGATCAGCAGCTTGCTTTTCCATAGAGTAAAACAGAGCCAAGCCCTACCTGGGACCTATTCAAGCAGGTATTTTTATAGTCCCCATGTGCTTGCACACACACTTGTGTGGAGGCAGCCTCACCTGCCTCCAAAAATGAGCTTTCAAGCAGTGAACAGAGCTCTGCTCCACCCTCAGCAAGGAGGAGTCACAGTATGGACATGGGGGAACTGGCAGTGCTTCCCTGTTATCCAGATCTCTGCCTGTAAATTTATGCTCTTGTGTTTGCTGGATGGAAAAATCCGTGTCAGAGTTCCCCCAGCAGTGCAGGGCAGGCTCAGACACACCTGCCCTCCAAGGCTTAACAAGATGCTGACTTGCACTGAGGTGCTGGGGCTGAATCAGCTCCCTGACTTACCAACACCCCTGAACTTCTTCTCCTTTCATACAGTAAGGTTTTATCTCAGGGTACTCCAGGGTGGAGTGATTTTTGTGTCGTTGAAGGTTTTGAATTTCTGAGCGAATGAGTAGGGGTGGCAGAATAAACCTGAGATCAGGACACCTGATCCTAAGGTAGCAGGAGTTACAGGAAGGGAGGTCTGAGGGAGCTCCATGGGGATGGAGGTGTGCCTGAAGGGCTGTGTGGACATTGGTAGGGTATTTTAGAAGTGCAAATTCAAAGAGATGGGTTTTACACTCAATCCTAATTGACATGAGGCTAGGTAGCATCATTTTTAAATAGACAGCTCACAGGAATGAGGGAAAAAGTTATTCCCCAGTCAGTGATCTACAGCAGGGCCTCCCCACCTCCAAAAGCAGATCAGCCTAATTCACAGCCTCCAAGAGTGCTTTCTTTGGGTGGAAGCAGGAGGGTTGCTCTGAGAAAACACTCCACTTTTTAAGTACAGATAGGATAGGTTTGAGCTGCAAAAATGGCAGTTTCACTCAGATTTCTGGGGGCACAGTCAGTCCTTTGAGGCAGCTGAGGAGTTCATCTCACAGAGCAGCTGCTCCCTGGTAGTTTGGTGTAAGGGACCACAGGGAGCCTGGCTGAAAATACAGGAATATTTCAGAAAAACACAATTTGGGGCAAAGTGAAGGAAGAGGGCAAACAACCACTACAGATCATCATGCAACAAAGTCAGTAGGATACAGCTGGAAGGAGACCCTCTAAGCAAATAAGAATATGGTGATAGGAGAGCTGTCTCTACTGGAGAGATAGGGAACATTTAATTGATGAAGCCACTGAGGTGAGGGAAGAAAGGAGAGGAAAGCTGGTACTTGGATTTCTTCATTCCAGGTCAATAATCTGAGACTAAATATCCCCTTGCACCTTGTACACCAGGAGCTTTCCAGCATGTCAAAATGAAAATTTAAGGATATTAAACTCATCTCCTAGTGCAATTACTATGCAGATGGTGGAAAATAAGTGTTGGCAGATTTAGTGTGGGTGCTTGGTGAAGCTTGTGTCTATTGAAGAGGCAATGGGCAAACACTAAAGGGGAAATTTCAATTTCTTCACATCTCTGGAAGACCTGAGATAATCAAAATATTCATAGAGACTGTTTAGAGTGTTCTTTTAGGAAAAGAACCTGTAAGAGGCTAGTTCTTATATGTTTTGCTGTCATTTACAGATTATCTGCAAAGGGCAGGTTGTGGTCTGGGTAGTCACTTGTTGATTCAGAGTGTGATGTGGAAAGCAGAGGCTGTGCCAGCCCTGGGTCAGCCCAGCACCCAGCTCTGACCCATAGCACTGATGTCCCAGAGCTCTGAAGCCCCACCACAGCTGATGCCACCTCAGTCCCCTCATCTGGGGGGTGTCTCGTGACATCTGGTGACATTCCTCAATCCCAGAGTCCCCTTGACCAGCCCTGCTGTTCTGCTGTGCCAGAACTGTTGCTGACAGTCAGGCTAAGCTGATCCTCCTGTGCATCTCTCACCAGGCAAAGGCAGCTTTTGGAACCCAGCTTTGAGTCCAGATTTCCAGGACATCATGCAAACTCCTGCTTTTCTCCCCTGCTTCATCACTGTCTGAGCTGAGTTTCCCTGTGGGTTCTCTTTTCCATTTCTCATTTCTCTGGAGGTTGCAAACCTCCCCCTTGGGTGAAGATTCACCCAGGGCTGTTTTCCTTTGTGTTTCTACTTACTTCCAATCCAAAGCAGGCACTCTTGGTAGGCAGCCTGACAGCCTGAGCTGCTCCCTGCTTGAGCCCTGTAACAAATGAATAAATACTGTCTAAGGTACAACATTTTCTGGTGCTGATTAACCTGAGCTGAAAAGATGGATGCCAGTTCCTGCAAGCTATGCTATCAGGGAGAGCAGTGCTGGATGAATTTTGTGATGTGGTTTAGAACCAGACCTTGGTAGCTAAGTGGGTAACAGCACCATCTACCATTTAAGCACTTTATATCCCCGTGCAGCAAAGCCACTCCAGTAGGAGAGAGGTGCTCAATGGCCATGCTGTGTAGAAAATCCATTAAAGCCCAATCAAGCTCAAGTTTGAAATCCAAGCTTGGTGGCAGCAAAAAAAAAAAAAAAAAAAAAAAAACAACAAAAAAACAACCCCAACAAAACACTTGAAGTGGAGAAATAAATCTCTGCTTAATCTCTCAGAGAAAACCACAGTGGCAACTCAATGCAGGCACAATACAGTGCAGCAGGCTTCCTCTGACAGTGCAGAGAGGGGCTCAGAGCTCTGCAGGAGAGACCCACACCCAGGGTATTTAAAATGCACTTGGCTGCTGTGTACAATAAGCCCAGGCATTCTGCAGTCCTGAGGGAAACTGAGAGGGAGACAAGTCCTGGGAAGGGACTCTGCTTTCACTGCTCAGGGGTGGAACTGCTTAAAGGACCCCAGTTTGGCAGGATTCCAGCACCCCAAAAGGAAAGAGAAACTGGTGGCACCCCAGAGTGGAAAAGAGGGCATGAGTGACAGCATTGGAAAGCCATGGCCAGCAGATGCACTTCCCATAGCATGGGAAGGGGTGGGACAATGTCACCCCCACACACATTGTTATATCTCTGCTGTCTCAAGAAAGGCCACCTCGGGAGTAAGAAAGGGTTGTGGCACCCATCCATCACTCAGTGATGACTTTATAGACCAGTCAGTACATATAGACCAGCAGGGCCTCTTGCAAACACAGTTGTTCCCCTCCATTGTCTTCATTTTTATATTTTTTTTGCCTTGGAGACGATATTCAGATTTTTATAAGGCTGTGCTGGAACTAATGAGAGCAGCCTGGTCAAGCTGCCAGAGTGAATCAGTGGGATAATGTTGCACTGATATGCTAGGCCACTGTCTATTCTTTCCCTAAAACTTTAAATTGGTTGAGATCCAATTTTGTCTCTCATTTTTACACTCAGTGGGGGAATTTTCTGGCAGGGCTTCAGTCTGGAGATTTTGCTTCCTGTGTATCATACTCCTTTCCAATCATAAAGTTGGAGGGGGGTCAAGCTGAGCAATATTCCCTTGGTGTGTGAAGAGATGCACAAACTGTTTCTCATTAGAGAAGAGCCAGAGTTTGGAACCTCAGTTCTGAACACCTCAGAGTTCTGAAAATTAACCTTTCCCCAGGGTTCTGGTCCAAACCTAGACTGGACTAGTGAAGCTTGTGAAGCTTTGGAGATGGAAGAATGCAGTGCTTAATTTAGCTCTGATGCTGGAAAACAACCTCCATCATTTTGCTCTGGGTTTGTTGGACAGGCCATGGATTGACCTTGAACTCACAGCAGGAGTGATAGCAGCAGATTTTTCCCTTGACTGGAACAGGGTGAAAACATGGCTTGCTTTCCAAATGCAGCTTACTTCTGTATTGTTCCTCTTGGCTAGGAAAAGGTAAGCAAATTGGAGATACCCATTTCTTCAACATTTATCCACTGTGTATCTGAAGAAAATACTGTTACACTGAGTCCACAAACCACCTGAAACCTTTTAAATTGATTTGACTGATCAAAACCATTAAAGTTCTGTCCTGCCTACAAACAGCTATAAGATTGCCACTGTTTCCAGCAAATAAGTAAAGCAGAAGCAACAGGGGTCCTCCTTGCTGGCAAGTCCTGATAAAGGAAGAAAAAGAAAAATGAAAAGAAAAAAAGAAAAACAAGTTTTTTGACTACTTTGAAGGAATGTTTAAATTCTGTTAAGTAAAAAGATTTGGAAGCTGAGTGAAAAAATCAGAGGATGATGATCCCCAAGGATTAAAGATGATGGATTTGACCTGAGTCTAGAAAAACATGTTAGATTAACATTTAGTTGGGTGTTGGATCTTAAAAATGAAAGATATATTTTTACTTCTAACATTTCTCTTCTTTTTAAAGTTTTGAAATAACCCAAATGAATGCAAGAATGAAGGCCTATATATACCAGGCTGATATAAGAAATATTTTAGTTGATAAGTAGATTTATTTTTGCATGGACTTGGGCTTCTCTATTTGAAAAATAATAGAGAGAGCTGAGGGTTGGCATACTTCTACAAGCAGTGCTGAAATAAAGTGTCTTAAATTTGTATCTGGGGCTGCCTCTCATAAATGTGTTTGCTATCTGGTAGCATGTTTATGGGGTTTATGACTCAGGTCTGTGAGATTTCCTTCAGAAGAGAACACAAAGGACAGGAATCTGGGCATGGGTTTGACCTGCAGAAAATGCCTGTGGTGTCACCCCATCACTTCTTGATGGACACAAACTGGCATTTCCTTCCAGGCAGAAATTTGTTTGCCTGTTTGCCTTCATTATTTATCCTGGGATGACAGAAATCCTTCTGTGTGCTTGGATTTCTCTTCCTTTGGCTAGATGGGGAAAGCTGTATGTGTAGACCTACCTGTAATTTGTAGGTTATATAGGATCAGCAAGCAAACCAGGGGAATGGAGGTGCAAGAATGGTTTGGAGCAGGTCATGCTGGGGCACTTCTGCTGCCCTACATGAAGATTTGGAGTTTCATTTCTGCCTAGACCCAATCTGGACCAAGTGTTTCCATCATACATGGGATCCAAAGCTGTCTGGAGGACCAGATATCAACTTGGTCATTATGTCTTGTGTCTGCCTCAGGGTTTGGAGCACATTTGCTGCACATTTTGGTTGGAGCTTCTGGTTTAATTTTCTTCGAAAGGAATCTAGTTCATGGGCATCAAAACAGCTGTGTAAATGGAGCCAGTGCATGGTAAATTGATGACTGGGAGATTTACTTCAAAATCCCACTCCTGTTCTGAAGCAAAAATGCTAATGTAGAGGCAGCCTTATGTGATGTGTGGAAACAATTCATTTGCTTCTTCCAAATGTAACTTGATTTGTTTTTTTGGTGTCTGAAAATATTTCCCAGGGATGAGATTTCTTTCTCCTACAGAGCTCTGCCAGCCCATGAGGCTGAGAGCAGGAGCTGATGGGGGGGAGTTACTTCAGCATCCTGAGGAGGGAGAGCAGAACAGATGCAGTGGGTGAGATTTAGCAGCACTTTGTAATGGATGCCTCATCCTTCTCTGAGGCTGTTCCTCCTGTGCTGTTGCATTAGTGGCCATTCCTTCACCTCCTCTGTGGGTAAGACTGGCCAACAAGCTGGGTCTGAAGAAGGCAGCTTGATTTTTCTCCCTGTCTCCTTTAGCTGGATGTTGTGCTCCTTCTCCCAGTGATTGTCTGTTTTCATAAGACTATCTGAGCCTGTTTGACTCCTTACAAGCTGTTTGACTTGTTGACCTGCTACAATAGCTAGTTCCACAGGGTGTCTGCAGTGTGCTAAAAAAATTAAAATAAAATAACAGCTTTCTTCTCATAGCTTCCAAATTATGTGCCTTTTTAGTTTAAAAAAAATCTCCATCACTCTAGGAGGAGGGGAGAAGAGGAGCATTAGGTCAGGATTCACCACAGAGTTATTTTTTTTTTCTTAACTGCCAAGCTCTCAGTTTACAATCTTTTAAATTCTTTAAAATTAAAGGTAAAGCACCTAGTTACTGCAATGATAGCACGTTCATGTTTTTATATGTGTCCTTTCTAGGTTAAAATCACTCCCAGCCTTTGTGATCTTTTCATAAATAGAAGCTTCTGCTCCCAAAGGAACTGCCACAAAAATCTGGCTGCAATCTGTCCTCATGCTGCAGGGCCTGTGTGTCTGGAGATGCTCTCAGTGCACAGCACACCCAGAAAACATCTCCCATCTCTCTGTTGCTCTTCTTGCCCCCTGGACTCATACTCAGAATTCATCTGTTTACCTCTGGTGACTCCTGTGCCTGTCCTAGGGAGGGCTGGGAGGTGACTCTTGGCTGCTGAAATCTGTGTTTGGGTGAAGGGAGGGCAGTGCAGAGCTCCAAGCTGTCACTGAGGGGGTGGCAATGGGGACGGTCACCAGCCCCAGGAGGGTCCCCACGTGTGCTACTGCCAAAGGCTTCACTGCCCATCCCTGACTGTCTGGGAGGGGCTCAGTTGTCCCTATCTGGGGCTAAATCCCTGAAATAATTCCAGTAAATACACTGCCTGTGCCCACAACCTGAAGGGTGGTGTACAGTTAATGAGCTTTCCTGTGAACAAGAAGGAAATTGCTTTTCTCATTTATTTTGTTATACAGCTCCTTTCAATGGAGAGTCTCTCTTTGCACAGCCTTAGGTGACTACTTTTGGTGCTATAAGATACAATAAAAATTTAGGGTTCACAGTATAGGTTATCTGTGCAAAGAAATTTAAATATTAACAGGAACGGTAGCATTCAGAACTGGTTTGTTAGCATCAATTTTGAGTCCAAGATCACTTAGAGGGACAGAGAGAAAAAGCAGGAGAAAGAAATTCAGTCTCCTTAAAACAGTGAATTGTGTTTTAGTCTGGATTGTAAACTGGTCTGTGGGAAATGTGTCATGGCTAGTGCACCATGCTGCCTGAAGCAGAGGCATCCTAGCACACACATATGCCTGTGCCTGTATCCAGCACAGCACTGGGGTTCCCAGCACCATATGCCTGCCTTGGCCAGGAATAGTCCTCTTGAAAAAGCAGTCATTAATTTGGGAATCGCACTGACACGGATATTCTGCCTCTCATTTCAGAAACAGAGTACAGCACAGGCAAGCTCTGATATTCCAGTCACTGTATCAGGTATGGATTATGGTTTTTGTGGCATCAAAACTCTATGTTTTTTTTTTTCCTCCAGACTGGAATAAGAATGGCTTTGTAGTTCTGGAAATTTTCCTGCAGGATTGGAAAGATTTTTCCTGTGCCTGTTGTTTGTGGTCTTGCATCTCACAGTGCGATTACAACATTGCAGTGATGCTGAGCTGAAGTCTGTTTTTTGGAGCAGCAAAACATAACAGTGTCAGGGTGGCTTTGTTCTGGGCAGGCTCCAAGTTCTGGGCCCTGCTTTCAGCACTGAAACTGAGTAATGTGTGAAAAGCAGGAGGATGATGGGATCTTGTTGGCACTTTTGAGAGGTGTGGTGTGTGAAAAGCTGTGTTTACATAAGCCCTTGCTGTAGTCCTAAACTCCTGTGGGGAGAGATGGTGTTGTTTAATGTGCTTGTGAATCCTCTGTTCCTAGAAAGGGACATCTGAATCTGGTTGGTCACAAGGCAGTTTATAAACATAAAATCATAGAATTTGGTTGGAAGGGACTTTGAAGATCATCTAGTCCAACCCATGCTGTGGTTCCAGGCCAGGTTGGATGGGATTTTGAGGAATCTGGTCTCATTGTTGTCCTGGCCTATGGCAGGGGATTGGAAGTAAAACATCTTTGGTCCCTTCCAACCCAAACCATTCTCTGATTCTATGATTCTTAGTGCAGGGACACCCTCCACTTGACCAGGTTGTCCAAAGCCCCATCCAAACCTGGTCTTGAGCACTTCCAGGGATGGGGCACCCACAGCTTCTGTGGAGAACCTGTTCTAGTGCCCCACCACCCTCACGGGGAAGAATTTATTCCTAATATCTAACCTACACCTGTGTTCAGAAACTACATTTATGTGGTTCCTGTCAGCAGCTGTGTGGGAAGGATTGTTTTGCCAGAGGTCTGCTCAAATGTTTGGAGCCAGGTCTTGTACCTGTATTTATTTCAGGTATGGTCTGAGACTGCCACATACATTTCTACAGAAGGAAAATGCCCAGACTTAAGTAGGCAAGGTGGAAATTTGCTGTTCCCTAAACCACCAAGTCCCCATTATTCAATCTTTCCTTGTCATGGCAAGGTTTGCCACAAGGTTTTCATGAGCTGAGGGAATTGGGACCAATTCAGTCACTTCTTCACACCAGAAGGGCTGTGTCATTATTAATCCAAACACCACATATCTCTCTCAGACACCTGCATAGAATGAAAGAAATCTTTCTTTTTATGTGGCCTTTCCTATTTTTATAAGTTTCTTTGTTGGATCAAAAATCCTGGGACAAAGCTGTGGTTCACTGAGGTCTGTGTGACACTCCAGGTTTCAGTGGGTCTGTTCTAGTGGGGCTTCCTTGTTTTCTAGATATTTCTTCTGGTTCTCTTATACTCATCCATTAATTATGGAGGTTTTTTACTCGAAAGCATTTGAAAAATATGTAAATGAAAATGTTCTTAACCTGTATTTCGTTAAGAAAGGAATAATAAATTTATATCCTTTTACAAGCTGTTATATCCTTTTACAAGCTGGGTTGTTTGAGAATGCATTTAAAATGACACAAACCCCTAAAGTGTTTCTTTAAATGTGTTTTAAACTGCGAGCAACATGAAATTGTTGGAAAATTAATATCTCAAAATCAGTCACTCAGAAGCATCACCTGTAGTTATATAAAAGGTTATTATATGTCAAGTTAAAGAGATTTTAGAATAAAGGCTTCATATATGGTAGAAGAAAAAAAGTTTTTTAATTCTTTTACTATGCAGTTCTGGTTATCTGTATGTTGTGTGCCATTCATGTGCTGTCTCTTCTCCCCACAAAATTAGAAGATTTGGGATTAGGCATCAAGTTCAGAAATGACACACACAATAACTAATGCCTTACTGAATTCCCCTTAGATCTTGTTGTGTAAATATCCCTTTCTGTCCCTCTCCATCCACTTGTGGAGCCAATCTGGTGTTAATCTCACTTTCACTCATGGCAGAACTTGTCAGAAATGCATCTGTATGTCATAAACTCACATTGCATGTGCCTTCAGCTGCTACTAAAACTTGTTTGGGGTGTGTGCACCAATGCATTGCACCAAAAGGACAGTCTGTGTCATGTTACGTGAAGCTGATAAACTGGGATATAATGGCCTCTCCTGTTTGGTAGCTGGATGAGGTAATTTTCCTGTCTGCCCCTAAGAATTGATCAGACAATGGAATGCACATTTTTGCTGCTTAAAAATGTTGGCCATCAACAGTGTTTGGTGTACTTGATTTTCTTAACTTATTACTTTGGATGTTTGAGGTAGATGAGATCACATGGCACAAGCTGGATCCCACAGTGGATGGACCCAACTCCTCATGTCAGATCTCTGGACTGAATAATGGCAAAGGATGACATGACTTCTCTAGTAGTCTCCTTGAGGGGAGTATTTGATAATATTAATCTCTGCTACATTCCTGTTGTAATTGCTTGCTGGAATATTCGTGCAGAAGTGGCACTGCTGCAGTCAAAACAAATCCATTGTCAGGCTCAGACCTGGTATTTATAGATTTTTTTGTCTGAAGGAGCACAAGGTGACACAGGAATTCAGCTGTGTATATGCTATAGTACATCACATGAGAATCAACACATGTTTCATGTGGCACGACAAGCACGGGAACTCAATTGAGGGTTGATGAATGGACGGCCCAGAATCTGTGGAATTTTTGGAGGCCCACCCCAGGCTGGAGAGATGTACTGCACAACATTTGGAAACATTTGACCCTGCTGGTGTTTTGTATTTCTGCCTGCCACATTTGTGTGGGGAGGAATGTCAGGAATGATGAAGGTAATGGAGAGATGGCGATCGCATCTCCTGGAGGGTTTAGCTCTGGGCACAGGCCAGCTGGATGGAGGTCAGCAAGACCAGGCCTCATCTATACTTGAAACATGCATTTAAGGTTTTAAATGTCCCCCCCAGCTGATTTAACTCTTTAGCTTGGCAGCCACCGAGCTAAACTGTGTGGTGCTGGCAAATACCCAGTGCCTCTGTACTGAATTGGGGTCAATTTAAACATACTGAAGATGGTAGAAAGAATTCTATGGACTTCAGGAGATAATGCATCAAGTTTTCAAGGGAGCACTTAGTGATTTTACACTTTCTTGGGCAGCCCTGGGGGAGGAAATTTTCTAGGTTTAAGAGTGGGATATTGAGATGAGGTTATGGTGTGTGTGGGAGAAAGATCAGTCATCTTCTGCCATTGCCACACGTGGTCTGTGGAGAAGAGACAGACCCAGAGATGTGCCCAGGTCACATTTATGGCTCCTCCTCTTCCTGTAAGCTACAGAGCTACAGTCCACATTTACAGAGAGGAAATGTTGTCTTCTCATTTCTTTTGTGCAGCACCTCAGATTTATGAAGCAGCCAGGCAGCATGAACATTATCTGCTTCTGGGAGAGGCATTGGGGATCTTCCACAGCAGGGTTGTTCCCTTCTAGTCATGGATGATGCAGCAAACTCATCCACAGCTCAGTAGCTCTTGTGCGGCGCCTGATTTTAAATAGCTGCCAGATTCCTCCTTTCTGCAAAGCTGAGAAGATATAATCCATGGAAGAAGAGGAGAATTTAAATAAAATCTATGTATATATGACTGTATTTATATACATACAGTGAAAGAGAGGAAGGGAAGGGAGGGGGCAGAGCAAAGGAACACGTGAATACCCAGAGCACTTCAAGATGAAAGGTGCTATAGAAATATATTATCACCATTACTTTTATCAATAGTACAATATTGCCAGCTCACTTACTTCATTATAGTCCCATTGCAACATTGATATTGTTACCTTGCCTACTTTAAAATAGATTGGAGTTTAGTTTTATCTTTTGCTAGGTAAGAAACCACTCTGAGAACTCTAGCTAATGTTCTTCAGAGTGACAGAACAACTATGTTTTATGAAGCCAAATAAAAGTTTGCTTCATCAACTGCTGCAGGGTATAAACAACCGTCAGCCATCTTGGAGAGTAGACATCCTTTTATTTAATTGCAAATTAAAAAACATAAACCACCTTAAACACAGAGCTACTGTCACATCAAATCAATACAATAATTGTGCTCAAGCAGTTGGAAGGCACACGATGCTCAGCTTCTTGCATACTAAAAATATATCAATCACCAGAGCAATAAGCAAGTCTTATAAAATATGAGCAGATGATGGTATATTAGCAAGTGTTGTATTGTATGACTGCTTTTCCCCATTTCCATTGAGTACAGAAGGGAAACTTTGTGATTTGAAAGTTGTCAGCAATTCCTTTTGTGCTGGTGAATTCCTGTTAATAAGAAAATCCCCAGTGTAAGGCAAGAGAGTCTCAGGTCACAGGCAACTCCCAGAGCCAGACTTTGCTGCCTGAGTGTGAGCTGTTCTTCTTTATTGGTTTTAGGCTGATGGATGTGAGGATTTTAAATTTTTTTCATTAAATGTAGTAATGAAGAAAAGTCTTAGAGACTGAGCTCATTGGCCTGCCTGAATGGTTACGTGCTAGCTTGAAAAAATAAAGGTCTTAAAACAAATTCCCAGACATTTGCACTAATTTCATGAGTAACCCAAGGTTTGGTGGTGTTGCACTGACTTCATCAAGGTTTGGTCTTGTCTTCACTTGCACACTGACCTTGTCTCACTGTATGGAGGGAGAGATGCTCCCCAGGCAGGAGGGACAGCTCCAGGATCGCTTTGCTGGAGGGCTGAGGGAAGCCCTGACAGTGATAGGGAAGGAGGGAAGCAAAGATGCCCGATGCTCCAGAGTTCACTGCTCATCGGTGCCTCTTAAAAAGGGAGAAAATTTCTGCCTTTCCCTTGACCACTCCCAGACATCTCTCAGCTCTCTCTCTCTCTGTCTTCTTTGGAAACTGTAAATAACCCCTTACAGACGAGGCTGGGAAAAGGCTAAAAAGCTCTTGTTAACGCTGGGAGCCACCGGCTTTCACAGCAGTGCCGCTCTCTTATCGCTACTCCAAAGACTGACTTTGATCCACAGCTTTTTTTTCATGCTGCGTGTAAACAAAGCTTTGCAAGTGCTTAGCATTTGCAGGTCTCATCTGCAGGTAGCTCCTGCCTTTGTCTTGCTCTCTATCCTTAGCCCCTTGCCCTCCCACTTGCTGACCTCCCTCTTCACCCGGTGTGACCCCAACAAGTGCATGGGGTAACTCCAGGATTTTGGGTTGGTGTTGATGCTACATGGAGTGACCTGGAGGCTGGAGAGCAGTGGGCTTTTATGACTTGCTCTTTGCCCACCTTTCTTATCACAGCTTTTGCTCTGAGCTCCAGCTTACAGTCACCAGGCTGGGGAAAGCCAAGGGATCTGTCTCAGAAGAGCAGCTCCACTTCCCTCCCTGCCAGCCTCTGCAGCTAGGGAATTTGAAACTTATATAAAGGGTAATAAAAGGGAGATTATTGAGGTAGAGTTGGAGAAAAGCCCAAAGGAAGTTATTGTACCAGATGGAAGTCAATTTTTTCCTAGTGTTAACTGTTGCTGCCTTTCCCTTTGCATCGATATTTTATTGCCCTGATCTGAGAAAGACAAAATACCTCACCCTGGTTTTAGTGAGTCCTTGCTGCTGTGCATTTCCCATCCACAAAGCTTTCAGGTACTTTACAAAGATGGCTGCAAACAGCTCCTGAAAAATGGAGGCATAAAAAGCTTATTTAAGTTCCCCTGAGAGCCAAGGCACAACCAGGTGAAGAACCCAGGTTTTCAGCAGCTGCTGTGTGTGCTGCTGCCTGTGCCACTGGCCCTGCGAGCCTTTCACTTTCTGTTTGAAGGTTGCACCAGGGCTTCCAGCTGTGGCAACTGCCATGCCACTGCTCTAAAAAAAGCAAAAATATACCAACCTGAAAACAGAGATTTATGGTGAGAGGATAAAAGTCTTAGTGAGGAACCAAGATGCCTGAAGAACAAGCCCCAGAAGCATTTGGCAGCCCGCCCTGTGTTCTCATCTTTAGCCTGTTACCCTACTCACGTTTCTGGGGCTGTAGAGTGATAGAGCCAGTTTATCCAGATGATACCGGAGAGGTGATAAAAAGGAGTCACCAATTAGCTCCAGCTACAAGTGCTGTGCCATCGGAAGCATTCAGCCCTGCAGGGAGCTCTTTGCCTGAGAAAATACAGCGAGAGGTCAAGTGCTGGCTCTTCTGCCAGGCTCACACAGTGTCTGTGTCAGAGCCCTCTCTCCAGGGCACTAAACTGAAGTCTCACCTACCCTGTCAGCTCCTGAGGATGGGCTGAGAGGACTTGTCCTCACAGCAGTGGCCAGTGTCCTCTTTGGAAAGGACCAAGATCTTCTTTCCACAGGGATTGAATTGCAGGTGGTTACGCCTGGGCTGGAACCTGAGCTGGAGTCACCCTAATTTGTAAAATTAGGCCACTCTGCTCTGGGCTGGGAAGGGTGCCCGGGGAAGGGAGAAGGTGACAGGGGACACATTTTGATCCAGGAGGGCTGGGCAGACCCCAGCTATGTGTGCTGAGTGTTTCAAACCACTTTCAATTCAACATCTTAATCTCCTGAGAATCAAAAGGCCGTGAAACAGCAAGAGGAGCAAATTTCAGCTGGGTTGGCTCCGATTAACATCTTCTTTATGAGTTGTGCTCCATGGCAGATGCCATTCATTAGCGTTATTTACGCATTAGGAGACCTATAATTGGAGACTAGCAAGTGTCCTCATCAGAGTTGACCTTATGTATGGAGTAGCTGACATCTGAATGTCAGATTTGCATCTGTGGCTTTTCTCCTCCCAACAACCACTCTAATATGCAAATACGGAGTTGCAAAAGAATGGAAATAAATAAATAAATGCGCCATTTCAGTTATCTCCGGGAAGATTTGTGTGTGCTGCGGCTTTGGAGGCTGTGCTGAGATTAGACTCTGTCACTTAATCAGCAAGTAAGTGAGAAAGAAAGACATTTCAGATGCAGGGCTATGTGGAATGTGAATTGTAAATAGCCTGTAGTGCAATCTGTGAGAAGAAGCAGGTATAAAGTACATTACAGGGCCATTTGCAGTTCTTTGTTCAGGAATAACTGGTGCTTAGAGTCATTTCGTTAAATATTCTGTTTATGTCCTTTTCCATCCTGAATAAGAAGTTATCCCAGTCCCCAGAGTGAAGGAGACTCACAAAACACCTGAATTCATGTGCTCAAAGCAAGGCTTTAATAGAACCATGGAAATAAAGGGGATGAGGCATCAGCAGGGAGAGGATCAAGGGAACAAACCGTTCCCTCTTGCAATGCTGATTCCCTCAGGAGATGAAACACCACCAGGAGAGAAAAAAAACCACCTCTGGGGCTTGCCACCTTCTGTGTAGGAGACTTGGAGGGAAACGCTGTTGCCTGGGAGTTTTTTACTCAGCTGGCTGAGTAATTTCACACTGGAAGAGGTCAGTCCATGGTGAGTCAAAGACATGAATTCTACACCTCAGACAGATTTGGGAGTGCACACGTTTGGGCAGAGGCTCCTTTGCCATCAGAGAAACAGAGCCATGGTCCAGTTGCTCTCCCATGGCTTAAGGTCTTGCTCTTTGCCACGACTCTACCCTGTGGTCCTCAGGGATGAGGGAGATTCAGTTTGCTCTGCTCTGATTGCCCCAGGTGACAGATAAGCACTTCTGGAGTGTAATTTGTATCCTAGGCAAGCTGGAGTGCCCTTGCTCTTTTCCATGATTATCTGGACAGGTGATAAGACTTCGGTGGTATGAATTGCTCCCTCGGGGTTTGCAGTTACATCTCCAGGGACACATGGTAATAAAACAAACAGCCCAGGATTTTCCAGGCATTCCCAATAACTTTATGAGAAGAATATAAACCAATTTGTGCCCAAAGGATAAACCCTGCCTACATTTGCCTACTCTCTTCCTGGTCACTGTGTATTTGGTCAGAGTCCTTCTGAGTCCTGAGAGCCTGACTTCCACGTGTGTTTTTGCCCCCTACATCCATCTACAATTCAGCTTCCTTTTTTATTCCAGCTGGCCCCACAGCCAGGTGCCACCCCCAGTGCTGGGACAACACAAACTCATTGCTCATCTCTACTGCTTGGTGAGTTCTCCAGTATGAAGATCCCACTTTTCACAGTCTTTGTGCTAGTGTTCCTTCAGGGGTAATGTCAGTTAGACCAAGGTTTGCAGGAAAAGTGGGAAAAAGGATTAATTCTACTGAGGTTTTGAGGGGCTAAGTGTGCCCACTCCTTCCTGAATCATAATGACAGTCCTTTTTGGTGATGAGCAGACACTGTCTTTGCTGAGTAAAAAAAAGTGCATATTCCAGACAATGGGTAAAATATGTACAAAGATCCCACAAATTATTGTATTACAAATCTCACAACTAATATTTTCAGGAATAGCATTGAAGTGGTCGGCATGCTTTTTTCCTAACACTTGCTGTGATTTTTTTTTTTTTTTTTTTTTTTTTTTTTTTTTTTTTTTTTTTATTCGCAACAACGTTTTTTATTTCAAAACTGTAATAAATTTGCATGAAGAAGGTTAATTTCAGGAAACACCAGAATGCAAACATCCAAACATTGTTACATTTCACAGCTTGCTGGTCTGATGCTGACTCTTTCCCTCCTTAATACTGTTTTCGTGAAATTGTCAGAAGTGTGACTTAAGAGGGAAAAAAGCTTTGGCACCTTTAATTGTGTGAGAAGTAGGAAAATACATTGGCTGGGGGTCTGCAGGGCCAGATTCATGTACAAGATAAAGTGCCAGGCACAGATTTATGGCTGCTGCTATAACAAAAATTGGGCGCTGTCTAATTCCAGGGTTGTAATTCTCCCCCATCAAATTATGTCAATGACAAAACATCTATGTGAGGAGAAGGAGAAGGGTGCTGATGTTCAGCTTGAGAGGGATGGGGGAGAGCATGAGATGAGCTGGAAGAAGAAAACTACTGGTTTGACCATGTCATTCCAGCGAGTTTATCTGCTGGGCTTGCAGGCAGCCGAGTGGAGATGCTTTCAAGGCCTTGCTGGCAGACTCATCCCTGGAACTGAAACCTGTCAGCATGTGATAATTTGTGTTATTCTATATTTAGAGCAGCAAGTCACAGCTGCAGTTGTTCACTTCTGGTCTTTAAACTGTCAAGGAGAAAGCAAGGCTTCCTTAGATGGGCCTGAAAGTCCCTGAACAATCTCTGCAGGATGGATTTTGCCACTTCATTTCAGCTCGGCCGATCCCAGTGTTTATTGTGGCGGTCAAGCTCAAGGTGAGGCCAGGGTCTGCTGTAATTAACAGCTCCAGCTCTGGGGTCCAGACCTCTCCGTGGCACATCTTTTGCTCATCAACACAGAACTGCAGATCCTCAGCTGGGATGGATGGTGTTGGCTGGCCACAGGTTGTTTTACTGGGAGCAGCCCTGCTCGTGGGTGTCCCTCTGGATCCAGACCCCACGGCTGACTCATTTCTGTACATCCCAAACCTAAGCAGCAGTGATGGTCTACATTATATCTAATTGAACAGATTTCTTCCAAATTACTTTCTTGAAAAAAATCTGGCTGGGATCCTGATGCTCTGCTTGAAAATAATTTATGGTTTTTTAGCCTGATTTTGTCACCAGACTCAGACAGGACTGAAAAGACTGGAAATGCTGTACCAGAATCATAGAACTAAATGAACCCTCTCCACGTCCCACATCCCCATTGATCTTGGGTCAAAGTGTAACATTTCAACACGATTGAAATATTTAGTTCAGATGTCAGCTCTTTAAAACAATATTTTTTTTTTTAACAAAAGAAACATCCATTTTCTTTTCAAAAGCATGTTTTGAGCAACAACATGACAGCTTTCAATTCCATGACTTTTAAAAGTGGGACACGCTGATATTATCTGCTTCATTTTTTGCACAATAAAATCTGATGACAATCAGGAAACTGTCATGTTGGAAACAATTTTGCAAACCTTTCCCTGTCCTCCAGCAATCTGGCAAATATATTCTGCCCATTTCACCCCTCTTAACAGTGCTTTACTTTTTTGCTTTTTTTTCCCTTCTATATTTTTTTTAGGCCTGTCAGTCAAAGTGAGTGTAAGCTTGGCAGCCTGGCTAATCCTTGGCTTTTTTTTTTTTTCTGGGATCAGTTGTATGGCAAAAGCTCTGTGCTATGTATACCTGGCCTCCAAATAGAGGCCTGAGACAACCAAGGCATTTTCCATGAGTCATGGAGCAGCCAGCAGATAGCAGTGCTATTCCATCTGTGTGGATGGGGGCTAGGCAGTGACCCAGCTTTATCTGTCACCTCTGTCCCATTGGCAGTGCTAATCCATCCATTTCTGCCGTTTTCGAAATATTTTTCAAGCCTCAGAAACACATGAAAGTGGGAAGAAGATGGAAATATTACCTCTCTTCCTTCTGCTAAAAAATGTGAATTTGAGACTATTCACTGAAGAGAAAATTGTAATCGTGACAGCACTTGGTAAGTGCTGAAAATGTTGAGTCACAACAAGGGATTTGTCTGTTTTCTGTTTGTTTCAGTGGCAGGTGAAGGAGGGTTGATTTAATTATTTTTAAAGAGACTGAGACAAGTGTTGATTTAGCAGTTTACTCATCAAAGCAATTCCACTCATAGAGCTGCAGGATTCCAGAAAAAAAAACAAAAACATGTTCACAAGCTGGAATTAATGTCCTGCATGCAGCAATCTAAAAGCTTTGCAAATTTTACCCATAACATAAAACAAAAAGTTATTTTGTAAAGGAAGTTTCTAGAGAAACTGGATTGCAAAGTATTTTTTAGAATGAAATGAGGCAAAGCAGTCATAAAGACATTGTCTAGTGAATAAATTTCAGTCAGAAAACTCATAACAGTGTATGAGCCAAATTAAGAGGTAGATGCAGGGAGAAGAGAGGAAATTAATTTTAAAATGAATGTTGAAAAGAACTGGAGATGATGATGCAGGAACTTCCCCGAAAAACATCACATCTTCTGCTCTAAAGAAAAGACTCCAGCAAGGGAGCAAGGAGAAGAAAACACCTCTGACAAAGTTGGCACAGCAAGTTCCTGCACACTGAAAGTTCTATTTTTATGCAAGGTACAGCAATGTGCATTTTGTGCTGCCTCAGAGAGTGCCTAGAAATGCTTCTGTCCCCAGTGAGTCCCACAGCAGCCCTGCAGCAATGGTGTGGAAGGGAACGTGCTTGGAGGTGACAAGGGCCAATTTCCAAAGTTGCAGGCACCTAATTTATGAGCCTGGGGTGTGCTTGCCCAGGACCTCCCTGGTACACTGGCTAGCTGGGCTAACTAGCCCATGGCATAAAAGGCACGATTTCTACAGGTGCAGGGCATTGAAAGGCAGAAATATGTGGGCACAACTATGCCTGTCCCATTTAGAGGTGATTTATGGGGTAAAATGTACCTCCAAGAGAGCAGGTGTCAGGGAGGGCAGCAAGTTGCTGAGTATTTCTGCTGGTCATCCTGTGCTGTCTGGTTCCTTTGCTTTCCTCTCTGCCCTTGCCCAGGGAGCTGGGAAGAATCTAACTGTGCAAAAGAGAGAAATTAAGCTGACTAAAGATCAAACAGTTTGGAAGGGATTTAAGATTTGCTGAGCAGCTGCAGGGAAGGGAGTGATCACAGAGTTGTCATCATAAAATCATTAAAAGGTTTGGGTTGGAAGGGACCTTAAAAATCTTCTATTTCCAACCCCCCTGCCAGGGGCAGGGACACTTTTCCCTTGACAGTGACAAAATTCTGTCCTGGCTAAGCTCAAGGGTGAGCACCCGTGTGCTCAGATGGGCTGAGGGCGGAGGAGCAATGCCCTGTCACATCACACCTGCCTGCATCCCCAATGCCCCTAGAAAGTGGAACCCAAATCCTTCTTGTGGATCCCAAAGGCACAGAGCTGGAAATAGCCAGGAGGCTGCTCCCTACCTGGTGACACCGAGCACTGTGAGTTAATGCTGCACAGAAAGAATTCAGGCACGTATTTTGCAGCATTTGCAAAGCTTGTATTGAGGAGAAAAGCTTTGGCAATTAAACTGAATGTCCCCAGAGAGCTTTTCACAGCTGTGCTGGTTTATGATGTGTTTGAGGTAAGGCCAGAAGTATGAAGACACTTGCCAAGGGTGCACATTATTTACATTCGATGTTTAATCCCTTCCCAGGGAAACAGTAAATTCTTTTCTTGATAATATCTGTTGAGCTTGACTACATTTTCTTTCTTTTATATGTGAATATTTGGGTCAATTAAGTCTTTCCATATGTATTGTTTATTCCCATTTTGAGCCTCCTTTTCTGTGATAAACAGGGGGGAAAAAAAGGAATCATGAAAAAAAATATATCAGAAAAAGAAAACTGAGGGAAAAGAGAAAGCGGAGAATATGAAAATGTTTCATACAGAATTTTTATTTTAAAAAAAGTCAAATAAATGAAACTATGTTCTGAAGAATAAAAAATATGGTTTGCTAAGGAGATATTTCAAAGAAGGGGCACTGAGGGGCATGGTTTAGTGGTAGGCTTGGCACTGCTGGGTTAAAGGTTGAAATCAATGATCTTAAACTTCTTTTCCAACCTAAATGATTCTGTGATTCCATGATTATGTCATAGTTTTCATAGAACTGGATGTCACCCTCACAAAACACCCTCTGATTTTGTTCATGGAAGTTGGGAGCAAAATTTACAGCTCCCATTTGCTACTTACAAGCTGGAGATGAGATTTCCATCCTAAGATGGAGCAACTGCTCTACTGAGTAACCTTCATTTCTGTCATCTCCTTCCACAGTTAAAAGCTAATGCTTGTTCAGAAGCTGTAAAACTTGTGATATCCTCTTTTTCTTTTGAAAATCCCATACTTCAGCTGCTGCTTAAATAAACAAGAGAAAAGCTCTTTTTTTGCTAATTTCTGGCTTGAGTGGAGAAGAAAGCTCCCAGTACTTAAAGTTTTTTGTCTGTTAAAGTAATTACAATAATTACATGATAAAAAAACTGCTTAGAAATAAGATAGATTAGCTCAATAACTGCTGTACTGCATTTGCAGTTGATGAGGCTTATTGTATTAATAAATGGCCTGCAACTCAAAAATGGCAGAAGAGGGATGGGAAGTAAATGTATCCAAATTTCATCATTTGAAAGACTCTGGATGGATGTGCATCACTACTGAAGCCAGTCTGGGCTTATGAAACAGGATGAAGTACGAAATATCATTTATCCTATTAAAAAAGTGGAAATAGTTTAAATCTTCCACACCAAGCTCAATTCAGTAGTTCATGAAATGTCAAAGTGCAGGTGCACATGAATAAACACAGTATTTCTTTTTAGATCCTGCATGCAGTTTTAAACATCTGCAGAAATGAAATGCAAGCCCTGCAAGCTGAAGTGGTGTTGAAGTTCTCTGAGTCTGGAAGCAGCACACAACTGTAAAATTCACCCCTGAAACCTCAGCCAGACTTTGCAGCAGTGGTGTAGGAAATGGGTTGGCTAATTCAAAGAGGTTCATGAATTTTCAGTGAAATCCACCTAAAATCTTCCTGGGTATTGTGATACACTCAGCAAAGTAAAGTTCACTTTCAGTCTCCAGAAAAATTGGACTCAAAAATGCTGAGATGCCATAACAGCTCGATCTTACAGTATTTTTTAGCACCTATTTGAACATTCCTTGTGAATCTCACTAGAAAGTCTGCTTTTAGATCACCAACAGCTCTGCATTACAAAGAAATTAAATAATCTGTTCTGGCTATGAAAAAAATCTCTGGTTTTCTGGTGTTTATTTGGAGCAAACTCGAAAGGAAACTTTTTCCCACAACTGCTGTGGAGCTATCAGTTACTGGGTGCTCTGGAACAGGAATAGGTCCAACCTTTTCAGTGCATCTAGTGAAGCAATATCCATATTTCTCTCTTTGGCATGGGCAGCTTTTTGTAGGCAATAAAACATGATATTTAGATTGCTTGGATACCAAGCTCTTGTTGTTTCCCAGAGTGTTTATCTAACATGGACGTTGCTACACATCACCTGCTTTTCCCTGCCTCTCTGTGTTATATCTCAGCATACCCTCCTAGAGGAAAAAATCTGTGATGGAGCTCAGTTTTGGGGACAGTCTCCTTCAGAGCACATTGTATCTAGGCTTCAACAGGAGAATTTCACATGTCCAAATTATTCTGTCTGTGGAAACTCCCCTGAGAAGACAAATGGGTATTGACTTCAGTGGGATTCTCAGTGGCCTTCAGTTAAAACTGTGTGTATATTTAATGGGACAGGGGCTTTATCTCCTTAGGGCTGTAGAACATAGAAAGCATTTGTCAGCAATTGATTGATAATAAATAATGTTGATAATAAGTGCCAGGATGCAATGAAAATTAACCTGCGTTTTCATTGCCAATTAGAAGTATTTATTCCCTGCAACTGTGGTGGGCCAGGACACTAAATCATCCAGTGATAATTCCATGCTAAGGAGTTACATGCAGGTATTATTTGTGACTGCTATGGTGGGAAGAATGTATTGGGACAACAGTTCCTCTCCTCTTAAATTTAAAATATTTAGTCATATTTTTATGACATGTATTTCTTTTGGTAAATATGTTCTTGCATCTTAGGATAGGGCAGAAATCTGTACCCCAAAGGTGCAGGGGTGACAGTTTCTGACTAACTTTTCCCATCTCTCTGGGCAAAAGCTGGGATTCAGCTGTGCAAGTCCTAAACTAGTGAGCATCTGACTTTCATTATCAACCATAAAATTGCACTAGTTGAAACAAGGAAGCCCCTATTTGTCAAAAACACTCAGAGCTGTTAAATCACTGAACAATCTGATGACACATTTGCTCCTACCAGGCCTTGAAAAGTGAGACCCACTTGTGATGCCACCACAAAGCTCTCCCTGCTGTCACCCAAGGGTCCTGGGGGCTCAGCCACAGACCTGCCCATGGATGAGCTGCAACTGCAAAGAGCCTGCCCAACACAGGAGGCTCCCACCTGGCTCAGGGAGAGGAAATCTCAGTCAAGAATACCTTGGAAACAGGGCTGTTCATCTAGGCAGCTTTTCCCTCCTGTCACCGTGGAGCTATGGAGAATTTCTGCTGCCTTTTGTACACATGAACGTGAAACATGGGGCAGGCAGTTTGAGAAAACCTGTAAAGTCCAAAGTGTCTCCCTGAGCTGCTTCATGTCGTCATCAGCCACACAAGCAAGGTCTTAGGTGTGTGGGTGGGTGGTCCCAGGGCATTTCAAGGTCCTGTCACTGCCTTAGGGAAGAGGAAGGCTGTTGCTGTCCTGGCATGGGGAGCAGCACAGATTTCTGTGTCTCCTCAGCTGCAGATGTGGGTTGGAGTTGGGTGAAGCTCCCCACATTCTCCCAGGTGAACCTGCCTTGGGCTTCCCACCCTGCTTATGCTCCCCACACAAACACAAGAGCATCCACTCTGCCTATTCCCCTAAAATCACCCCACCAGGAGCTGGTTGCCTTTGTACCCATCTGCATCTTGGGTAGTGACTAGAAGTAAGGGACATACAGATGTAACTCTCCTCTGAATCAAATCAACGTTTGTGCTCTGGAAAGGTGTAAATCAAGAGCTGACAGGTGGGGTGGGAAATAGTAGAAGAATCAGGACTGGGAGCTGTAAGCTCAGAGCAGTCAAAGCCAGTAAAAAGCTGATGCTGGAAGAATTAGATCACCACAAGCCAAGGTGATTTAGCCTCCAGTGTAGCTCTTGCAGGCAGTGCAGCACAGAGCTCCTCAGTAGCTCTCTCCAAAGAGGGGCTTTCATGTCTGTGTCAGTGCCCCAGTTTTGCAGAAGTCAGCACTATTGCTGAGGCACTGAATGTCAGAGGTACAGGGACTGGCAGAGCTGGGACTGCTGCCAAACCAGCTAAAACACACTTAGCCAGCAAATGCTGATTCCATCTCTAGCAAGGCAACTACCCCAAGGTCCCAGTGTGGAAATCTAACTGGTCCAACCAGTTCTGCTGGAGCTGTGCTGTGAGGACACAAAACCACATGGCTGAGGAAGGATTCAGACTGGGGCATCTTTGTGCACCTCTGTCTCTGGTGCAGTCCATGCTCAGCTGCTCCTGTCTGCACAAATCCTGCCTGTGAGCTACTGCCAGTGTCCCATCCAAAGGACAAGGCAAATCAAAAGAGAAAATGGGGAGATTCTGAGCACTCCTGTGGCTTGGGGAAGCTCTGCTTGGAGGCATCAAGTCTCTGCCTAACAGGTTCTTAATGCAACCCTGTCCTGGCACTGAGTCAGAAGCTCTGAAAGCAAAAAGGGCACCTGGAGCACACGTGATATTGCTGATTCAGCACTCTTAATACACTTATTTTGCAATTGCACAGTGCTCCAGTGGCTGCAATCCAGCTTGAGGAGGGCATGCACAGACAAAGTCTCTGCCCCAAACAATTCACGTTTACACTTTACAACTCTACTACTACTACTTCAAGCCACTGTTATGGATGATGTTACTAGCAAATAGACAGACAGATGGACTTTTTTTTCTCCAGCCTCTGCTGAAGTCCTTCCTCCCTTTGAAAAATAATTTGTCTTCTTTTGAGGCAGTTCTGTCCTTTTTTTTATTATTTTTTTTAATTGATCAAATGCCTTTTGAAACTTCAAGTCTGTTTTTCCTGCTTTGTTGTGGAAGCAGATAAGACAGCCTTATGGCTCCATGTAAAATTTCAGCCTTGTTTATAAATTGCTTGTGATTGATTAAGTAATAAAAATGCTTTTAAGACAGGGAGGTAAATCTCCCAGCTAATTGTTTAGTGCTTTACATTATAACCTTGTTACAATGACTGGGCTGAATAGCTTTGCTAATTCTGTCTCTTAAGAGTCACACTGGAGCTGTAATCCCAGTTTGCTGCTCTGCCCTGACCACTGAAAGACACAGACCATAATTAATGGGTCAATAAACAAACCGAGTGATGCATCTGAAACACGAGAACAAATCTTTCCTTTTTAGAGGTGAGTTCTGAGGTGGAGATGATTTCTCAGGCAGGAACACTGCCAGTTCCCAGCCATGGTCTGGATGAAGTACAGCAGGAGCATGGCCCCTCTGCCTCTCAGCCACTTCTCATCTTCCTCTGTCATGGAGCCTTGGGCAAAGAAGTCAGCAGCACTGAGCTGGGTGTGCTAAGAGTGGATAAAATGAAGACTAAATTGGGGAGGCTGGTGTGATTCGTATGCAAAATGTCTTCATTGCATGTTGTTTTCTCTTTTGGATACAAAGCAGTGACCCAAGCCACATACTGGACTTTAGGGACCATGAAAATACCTACAATAAACAATTTAGCAGGAGCTCAGTAATCCTAGATTTATTTCCTCCTAAACTACCAGAGAGGAAGCAAGTGTTGCCCATTGATTGAATGCTTGAGATGGTTCCCCTGAAAAATGTTGAATAGAGAGAGAATTCTGATACTAATTTTGATATAGTCCAGTAACACATGTGATAACCTGTGATAAACAAGCATGCTCCTGATTTCAGGCTCATGCACAGCTAGATCAGATCAGTCTCTGGGTTGACATGAGCCAGTGCAGCCTTTGTTCACAACAAATACAGAGCTGCTGGCAAATTCAGACCATTTGTGAAGGCATCAGCAAAGCATCAGCCTCCTTCCTGGACTCCCCAAAACTGGGGGAATAAACACTTCCATCCTCTCTTCTTGTTGTTGTGTTGTTTTTTAAACAAAGTGGTCAATTAGGTCTCTTGACTCTGAGGTCTTTTCCAGGCTTTCATCAGCAGCAGAGGCAGGAGGCTGATTGCTGGGGCTGATTGTGGCATCAGATGATTAGGGGGCCTTAATTGTGAGGTCTAGAAAAAGGCTAAAAAGCCACCAAGCCTTAAGACTCTCAGAGGGGATGGGCCTTGCTTCTGTGGAGCATTTGATGGCATCTGGACCAGCATCTCTCCCTCCTTGATGGATGCTCTCTAAGTGCTGAGATGTGTTTGGGTGAGAGCAAGCTCAGAAATGAGCAACTTTTTTTGCAGATGTTTTTCTGGGAGGGAAATGGGGGTGGCTTTCTCATGGAATTCCCAGCTAGGCCCACACAAGCAGCCCCATCCTGGTGCTGCCAGAACCTTCAGCTGACACCCTCCTTGTGAGCTGATGCTGGGGGAGGAGGTTGGGACTGCAAAGGGTTGGGTGCATCTGGGCCAGGTGGCCTCCCTGTGCAGGCTCACATGTCTGAACAGCTCCCTGAAATTAGCACTTTGATTTTTGCACACCTGCATGGTAAAAGATAAATGAGAGGAAAAGGAGCCCTTTTTTATCATTAAAATCAAAGCAATGCTCCAACACACAAAACCTGCCAGCAGGCAGTTCTGCCTTTCATGTGCTCACAGGCTCTGTGGTGTGGTGTGACACAGTGGTCACCCAGTGCTGAGGCTAGAGTCTTAGGGAAAAGAGTTTTAGAGACACCTATATGTTCTTTCATACACCCTGTATCCAGTTTACATATAAATTTCCCTAATCATGTACATTCTTATAGTCCTTTTTTGGTTGCAACAGAGTCTACTTGTTCTAATTTGTGCCATGTTTGCATTAACCCCATTGTCATGCCTTCATTATTATTAAAGCTGATGCTTGCAGGTGTCTTATCAAAATGCCCAGAACCAAAACTGTCTGAGGTTTGGCTTACCAGCATTCTACTCTAGTAAACAGCCAGATCTTTGTAGTCTGCTCCTCAGTTGATGTAAGGTCAAAGTAAAGCCTTCAATTAATGCAAAGCAACGTTACCTGAATTAGCTGAAAGTCAAACAAAAATCATTGTCCTCATTACACTTTTACCTATTCTAGTTAGTGAAATTTCTAATGAAAGCAGGGTGGGCTATGTTCTCTGCAGCATGCACTGCTCTACTGCTGGAAAACTTTTGTGTCATTGCTAAGCCCCAATACTGCTTGACTTAAGAAAGCACCAGGAAACTGAGTGCAAAATTCAGTCATTTTCCTGCTCCTGGCTTTACCCAGCTGACTGCACACACCTCAGAAACCTCTGTGTCCTTACTGGCTGTTTTACCCCTCTCCCCTGAATCTTAATGATATATTAACAGCACTAATCAGCCCCAGATATAATAAGTCACAAGGGAGTGTTTTCTTGCCTTGGCCCCACCTTGCATGTGCTGGTTGATTCAATTAAGCAGCTCTTCTGCATCCTGGTGCAATGAATGCATGACAATATCTCAGCCACAGTGATGCTGCCTTGAACTGAGAGAGTTGTCTTCTTACTTTTTCATGCTCTTAGAGAAGATTAATGAGAATTCATACAGAGGGGGGAAAAACATAATATTTTATTTTGCTGGCAGCATGCACATATAATAAAAAATATATTTTTTAATAAAAATCAATGATGACTTAAAATACACAGTAAATGCTGTAACATTAATAAAAGATGTTGCACATAAAATTAGACTTAAATGTGCAGTTTTCTCAGCTATTTACAACCCACATTTCAGATCTGATCATGCTTCCAGCAGAGTGAAATGGTCTAAAACAGCTGTCAAATGAAATAAAATAAATACTGCCTCAGTGCAAATAAAATAAAACAGCATCCCAAAAATTCCTAATTGAGCTGCAATGTCACCTCCCTGTAAACTGAAGAAGAGTCAGGATACAGGTCTCAGGCTCAGATGAAGGTCACTAAAAGCAGGGTTCTCTTGTGTTTAACCCCAGCTGGACACTCAGTGCCACCAGCTCCTTGCTCATGCCCCGCTTTATGTACTTTATGTACTTTAGGACAGTGTTTTTTCTTTCTCTTTTTATCTTGTCCTCTGTGTGTCCAACAGCCTCATTTCCTTCCCTGGTTCCTGTGGGTGCTGCTGTCTCCCTGCTCTCCTCCAGCTGATCCAGGCACTGCCTGTCACAGGCTGCTGCTCTCAGCTGAGCCTGTGCCAGCCTGAAATCATCCAAAAGTTGGTTTTGTGCATCCCCCAGGCCTTACTGCTGTTTGTATCCCAGCATGGCTTGTCCTTTTCTCAGCAGTGGGACATTTTTGCCTCTTTATCTGCCTAGTGGTCACTCCAGATCCCTTTCCATACAGTTATTCAACCACTTTCTTGCCACTTTCTACCTATATTTTTGGACCATCCCTGCTTATCTCTGCTTCATTTTAAGCCTGTTCTCTGGAGTAAATTTACTTGCTCTGAGTAGAATCTTGGGACTAAATTTAAAAAGTTTCATTTCTATTTTATCACTCAGGTTATTAATGAAAACATTGAGCAGCACCAGAATTAAGAGGCACCATGTAAATCCTCCACAAGGCTTACCCCCCTAGTCCAACAATGAGCTATTTATTATTCTGGATATGGCTTTTCAAACAGCTCTTCACAAAAAATATGAGTATGTTTCTTTACTTTGGCATGAGCAATGATGGTTAAAACCTCAGAAAGTGAAAATAAAGCTTAGCTACTGTGTTTGCTTAGATACAGAGTCTCTTACTCTGGAAGGATAGAATAACTTACTATGACTTTCTTAACATATATAACATATATAACATGCATCTGCTCCTTGTGTGCTAATACCCCAACGATGAAAGAAAGCTGCAGAATGGATCTCAGTGCAAGAGGGAATTTCCTGGCACAGAAATGCACCCCAGAGAGAAGGGAATGGGCAGAAATGAGTGAAGAAGGGATGAGCAGGTCTCTCCCTGTCTCTGAGTCAAATCTAGAGCTTTGTAGTGGTGATTTCTGCTGGTACCATGGTAACTCTGAGGACACACAGAGAAAAGAGCAGCAGCAGAGGCAGTGTGTGTACTCTGTTCAGTGATTTGTACCTCTCCTACCCAAGGAAGCAGAAACAGAGTGGAAGGACCATGTGTCTGGCACTGGGTCAGAATAATTTTCTCTGGTGAACCCTTCTGGCTGTGACTCTGGCAGCTGCAGGGAGCTGCTGCTCCTGGATAAAGAGACCAAGGTCTGGCTCCATACAGATCCTGTCAGTTTTGCAGGGCAGACAGGCCACTGAGAGAAAAACAGGGATGCCCAGTCTGCTGTCCTGGGTTCCATGTGCCTCTACAGAAGACCCTGATGAGATAATTGTAAATTAGAATTGTCACCTTCTTGCAGGGGATGCTGCTGTGCTGGAGGGAAATTTCCAGGGACTGCAGTATGCTTAAGTTCAAAACCTGATTAAACAGAGTTCATTTAGGGAGAGAGAAGGTGATGTCCCTATTTTGTTTCCCCTCCTTTCCTTATTTAATATCATCACTCCAACGACTTGGGTAGTTACCCTCTGTGCCCTCTAAATACTTTAATTCCATCCTTGATTATTTATACCCCTTGATACACAGGGACTTTTTATCACAAACCCTGCTAGTCATTGGTTACCCATGGGGGATATTTTTAGCAATGTTAATCTTCCTCCAAAGTCATTGCCTTGAGTACCCTGATCATTCCAGCCAAGCTCCCTCCAAGTTGTTGGCAGGACACGCCCCACAGCCTTTTATTTTTTTGGAGATCCCCTTTGTGTTTTAATTCCAACTAACATGAGACAGCATGGAGATGCTGGGTGCTGTGAGTGGTGGAAAATGCAGGATTAGAGCTGTGGGGTGTGTTCCAACCTTGACAAGCTTGGGCAGGTGCAGGGTGCAGAGGGGACTGGAGTTGCTGAGTGGGAAGAGAGTTGTGCTATTTCAAGTGTTTGCAACAAGAATTGAAGTTACAACAACTCACCTGTTTTGGGACATTGTTCAGAACTGGAAACTGAAAGCTGTGGATCATTTTTAGCAAAAAGCATCATTGAGTTCCTGTGATTTCAGCATCACCTTGAGTCTGTGAGGTTCAGTGTGCAGTTCCCCGTGGCTTGCAGCTGGGTAAGGTCTGCACAGAGACCACTCAGTCTGGCAGCAAGCACAGGCAGGTTCACACTTAATCTTGACTCTTTGCCAGCCTCCACTCTAAATTTGAAGACCATTTTAGGTCTCAGAGGATTTGTGTAAGTCACACCTCCAGGTTTTTCAGCCTGCTACTCAAACTGAGAACACCTTTCAAATTTTGAATAAGCAGGGTGGAAAGCAGTGCCCCTCCCCACCCTGCCCTCACTTCATTAGACTGGCATTAATTTAATAAAGAAAATAAATATGCTACATGTTTATTCATTTTATTTGTCTCATATTTTCATGTTCCTTTTTTTCCAAGAAGCAGACAGAGGCTGGAAAACTGTCCTTCTTGTGCTGTTACCATGGAGAGAAAAAAGCCCATTAACATTGTTATTTAGGCTTTTCATGTTATCACTCAGAAGCAGGGAGCAAGCTACACAAATGTCCCTGACCAAAAACACAAGGCAGACATGCAGTACAGCAGAGCCAGAAGATCCATCACCCTGTGCTAGTGCTCAGGGCAGCTCACCCTACAAGCATTTGCAAGATCTAAATATTCCTGCTTAGCTCAAATCTTTAATGGAATTGGAATGAAGAGCCCAAATGAAAGAAATAAATAATTTTGGGAGAATCTGCAACTGGTCCAGAGTTGGGCCAAAATGATGCTATTTGACCCAGCTCTCAAAAGCACACAGAGACAGAGAAATCAGTGGGGTTTTTTTTTTGGTTTTTTTTTTGGTTTTTTTTTTTTTTTTTTTTTTTTTTTTTTTTTTTTTGTTTTTTTTTTTTTTTTTTTTTTTCGTTTTTTTTTTTTCCCCCCATTGTTTGGCTTCTTTCTCTCCCACTGCTTTATCTCTCCCACTGCTTTATATCCCAAGACAATTCCACTTTGAGGTAGAAATAAAGACTGATGTCGTTGGTGTCCAATATCTAAAAAACTGACACAGCCAGGAGTTCATCTTCATTTGCATAATTTCACTGATTCCAGCAGGATTTACAGCTCCCAGTCCCTGTGCTGGGAAGAATAAAGCCAGTGCAGTCTGGCTCTTCTTTATTACCCCTCTTAAAGTTTATGTCTTCAAATATGGTCTGGTTATGAGTTAACAATACTGAAAAGATCAATACCAGAGTCTGACTAGGGGAGCTCAAAACATGTTCATAAAAGTTAAATTAGAATCATAAAATGATTATGGGCTCCTGCCTTTTTATTTTCTTTATTTTCTTTTTTCTTTTTTTTTTTTTTTTTTTTTTTTTTTTTTTTTTTTTTTTTTTTTTTCCTTTTCTTATTTTATTTCTATTTTTTTTTCCTTGACTCTGCTGCTTGATTTGGGTGGCAGTTTGCTGGCTGCCATAGAGGCAGCTCCCATCTGTCCTCCCCTCCTCTTCACTGTTTCTTCATTCAAGACAAAAAAGGGCTGGAGACCCCTCCCGAGCATTTCAGTGGGGTTCAGGTCACATTTAACTGCTCTCCATTTTTATCATACTTTTTCTGAAGCAGGACCTTAGCAGGTGGCTCACAGAATGTTCTCCTAAAATCACAGGAAAGAGTGAGAAACACAAAATATATTCACAATCTTTATTGCAATAGCATTGCAGGCAGTGCCTGACACCTCTGAGGCCAGGACAACTTCTGCCCCCTTTCACACCATCTCCAACACTTGTCAATAAAGAGAAACAATTTTGCTATATCCTTTTATTGGTTTGCTTCATCCCCATCATCCCTTGAACCACCTCAGTTTCATTAGGGGGAGAGGTGAAAATTGAGGTTAAGTCACAGAATAACAGAATGATTTGGGTTGGGAGGGATGTTAAAGTTTCAGCCTTTCACTAGACCAGGGCTCCATCCATCCAGGGATGGGGCAGGCACAGCTTCTCTGGTGATGTTTGTGCAAATCTATAGAGCCTTTTCTGTGAATAGCCATATTATAAAGCATGCTGATATACCTGATCCCAGCTGATGGTTGTATGTCCACGTCTCCTGTGCCATCCCTTGCTGTATTTTTAATGTGCTTGTCCACTGCCAAGAGTGGACATTACCCCAGTTTATCAGATGGTGGAGAGGAACACAGAGCAAAAAATGACCCTGTGGAGATGAAATGGGAGCTCTGGGGTGCAGCACAGGGTGGAGGCACTGCTCAATATCAGAGCATCTTCCTTTCCCATGCCATGGTTCACTTCTCCAAAGGATTCCAGCCGAGTTCAGTTCGTGTGAACTTGTGTGAGCTCCTGCACGTGGGCGTATCATGTGAGATATCAAAATGTGAGATATCAAAATGCTCTTGAGAACTACCTGAAGTAACCTTGCTCTGCTTCTAACAAAAAAAAACAAAACAAAACAAAACCCCTAAACCCACTGCTCAGTGATTTACATTCCTTTGTAACCTGATGCAGTGATTAGAAAAATCTCCTCATTGTAGTTTTTCCCTTTAACACAGCGACCCATGACCCATGCTCTGGGTTTGAGAGGGAAATGTTGGCTCTTCATGTGGAAATGAGTCAGGCATCCTGTGTAAACATCAGGGGGAGCAGGGAGCAGACAAGGACCTGAGCAGGGGAACATGAAATGGGCTTTAATCTCATCACAAATCTCTCTTCTAGGGAGGTGAGCTGTGGGCTGCCAGGTGCCCTAGATGGTAGAGACAAGTCCCCAGTTGTGGATTGCAGGCTCAGAAGAATTAAAGGAAGGAGCTGGCAGGTGATGATGTGCTGTTTTACTGTGGTTCAGCACAGAAGCCAGCCCTGACACCCTCCATGAGCCCTGTTTCCCATCACCAGCCCTCTGCCCTTGCATCACCCCCTGTTCTTCTACATCCCAGTGCTTGGAAAGGGCAAGGTCAGTGTAATTTCTCTTTCTTTCTTTTCTTTTTTTTTTTTTTTTTTTTTTTTTTTTTTTTTCCTGCAATTTCTCTGTAATGAGCTAGGACCAACTTCTCATCCCATTTAACCTGCTAATGGAGACTCAGAGAGGAATTAAGGTTCTTGACCTCTGAGTGCAGACCTGCTCATCTTTGGGCAACCTTGAAGCTGCCACAGTGGCAGTGAGGCAGCTCCTGCCTCCATCTGAGGCCTGGTGCAAACTCCCTGCAGCCCATGGATGTGGCAAGGCATGGACCAGGGAGATCAGATGGGAGGAACACTCTGTAGTCCAGTTATCCCATTTCCAAAGCACCCAGTTACTGGGAGATGGTGTTCCTTCCAGGTAACTTTGATGCCATCAAGAACAAGAATGGGGAAAGTGAGGGAAAAAAAAGGACATAGAGGGTAGGTAGGGAATAGCATGGGTGGTCCCAGGTCCATTCTGGGATAGGAGGACACAGACATGATCCTGAGTGGACTGTTGAGGTTCTTGGTGACAGGGGGGTTGTGGACCAGATTCATGAGTCCCTCACTGAAGGGAGTCAAGCAGGGAAGTTGCCTTGCAGGAGATGGGAGAAAGGAGAATCCCAGATTTTTTGGACAAGGCAGGATGGTCACTGCTATTCATGAGCAAGGGAATGCATCAGGATCTGCCTGAGGAGGAGGTTTTCAGGTTTGTCTTTAAATTATGGGCCTGTCTTTGGGGAGACACACACTCAGGGGCTAAAAGTGTGCAGCACCCTGCACTCAGGCACTGCAGAGCAGAGTTTCACACTACTCTGTGCTCACTGTGTGTGCCCAGGGCAGGCTCCACCTGGGCTACTGCTCTCCAGAACACCCCTTGATCAGCAACCCTCCTGCTCCCAGAGAAAATAAGAGAGGCAGTTCCCAGTTCAAAGGCTCTGTGAGGAGCAAAACCTGTCAGCAGATACCCACAGAGCTCACCCTGCTGCTGCCACACTCAGGGCTGTGGGGAGGCTCTGGCTTTGGGAAGTGCCTGTGCAGCTCTGGCACAGCAGCAAACACCACAGTGGGTGGTTACCTGCAGCCTGGCAGCCCAAGCAGGGTAATGATGATTAGCCCTGCAACCAGACTGCTGCTGCAAGCAGCTTTGATCTTGGGTCATCTCCCTGAGCACTGCTCTAGCAGCAGGGAAGGGAGCAGCAGCAAAGCTTCCTGCAATCCCACATTCCCTGGCTGAGCTCTCCAGCCTGATAAGGAAAAATTGAATTTCTCTTCTCTGACCTCTGGATCAGGTTCTTTTCCCCACACTGAGCTTATTGCAGATCAATGATTTTTAAGTGCTGACATAAACACAAATATTACAGCTGGACAGTTGGTAATAGAGGCTGTTCATTAGAGCAGCATTCCTCAGTAAGATACAATTATGTCCACACTTACATGGCTCCTTTCAGCTGAGGAGCTCAAAGCTGCAAAGCCTCACAAGACCTTGTGATGTGAATCTAATGCTCTTGCAGAAGGCAAGAGAGCCCAGACAGGTTGAACATGAAGGCATAAAGCCATGTCCAATGGATCTACTGCCTCACATGGAAGCCTGTCTACCCCAGCCTTGTTTCTTCTGTGGGCATGACAGTTTGAAACACTTTCTCATCCCCCAAGTGTTCTTTTCTTCAAACCTATAGCCAGCCTGTGGTTTTATTTGTTCCAAACAGCAACCATGACAACCTATTAATGTATTCACAAAGATCCAACAGGGTCCATGGAGCCAAGTATCATTTTAGCATCCAACAACAAGGAGTTTGTGAGGTATTGCTCATTCAAGCCATGTGAAGAGGAAAAGGAGTCTTTCCATTTCACATCTTACCATGCCCTTACCTTTAGGAGAAACAGATAGGGTGCCAGCATTGCTGCCTGATTTTCTCAAGTGCTTCCAGGCTCCCTGGGAGCTCGGTGACGATGCTGAAAATTAGACCTCTACCTGCAGATTGATCTATACTTTCTGTTATAAAGAGAGATCCACAACCTTCAGGCATATGTAGGAAGATATTTAAAATGAAAAATGATGAAACTAGAGCAAGTACAAAAGAGATGTAAAAGCTTTTTGAAACAGCACACTCTGTTCCCAGCCCTGTCCTTAAATTGCTTTCTCGGCTAGTGTTGCTGGAGAGGGTTTGGGTATCTGAAGGTCATTGCAGGTACTTGCAAAAGTGTCTGGGGGGTTGCTTCAAAATGAAAGGTTGCTTCTCTCATTTCCTCCCAGACTATGGCCAAAGAGATCTGAAGATTGCAAAGCCCTGGGAAGGCAGCCCAGCATTGCCTAGGAGCATGAGCTGAAATTATTTGAAAGTTTCAATATTCCTCTTTTTGTTGTGATTATTTTGCAACCAGCATTTACAAAGAGCTACATGGCTCTTTGAAACCCAACTCACTGGTGCAAAGAGAGGAGTGATTAAAACAAATCCAAATACCAGATGGTTTGGGGATTTGAGAGAGTCTAAAGATTCACATCTCTATTGTGAGGTGAAAACCACTTTTATTACTGGAAAATGAATAGCAAGTCAGGGACCTGGTTCTCAGGGAAGCCATGGCTGCACTAGGAGGTCTCATTGCTAGTCCTTGTGTTGTCTCTACCCCTAGAAATACACCCATAAACCCCAGTGTGTCACTGGCCCTTCCCCACTTTTCCATGGGACAGCTGGAAACCTCCTTGTGTAGTGACCCAGGCCAGTTTTTTGTGTGTTGTCTGCTCTGTGTTGATTTCTCACTGTGCACAGATGTGTTCCCAAGATGCTGGATGAGGGGACAGGGATGCTGGAGAAGCCATTGAGAGAAGAGACAAGGACCACTGTATTTTTGTATTTAAAAAAAAAAAAAGAAAAAAAAAAGTAATTGTTGTCTCCTGTGTTACAGCACAAGTTTCACCAGTACAGGAGAACCTTCCCTGTGCCACACTTCCTGTGGGAATAACAGAGCAGTTGTCAGTCACACAAGGCTTGTCAATCTGGCCCATTTCACCAAGACTAAGTTTGTTTTGCAATGTGAATAAATTAAGACAGAACTGAAAAATTCCCGTATGAGGATTAATTAATCATTTGGAGAGACCCATGGGCTCCCAGGGCTCTACCACAGGGCTCCTGGAGCATCATCAGTGTGTTCTGAAAGACAGCCAATAAGCAGGATCTGATTCACTGCCCAAATTAATCCATATGAATGGCTGTGGGATCCATTTGAAAGCAGCGTTGAGAATTGGCCTATAAAAAGGCAGCCCAATTTTTAGAGGAAGCTCATTTGGGAAATGAATGAGGACTTTACAATCTCCTTCAGCCATAAAAAACCATACACATCTCACACTGCTGCTTGCCTATTTTAATTAAACCAATAATTAAATTTTAATGAAATGAAGGTTTTACTGAAAAAGAGACAGCAGTGATTGACGAGTTTTCAGTTGGAGGAGGGAGGTGAAGTGGATATATCAAGCCACAGGGCTCCCCTCCCCTAACAAATTTTGGAGGAAATACATGGAGAACTGGATTCACATAATGAGCTGAACAAGAAACACTTATGATAATGAAGCTGCGAGGCAGTTTGTGTCCTGTGGCTCTCCCTGGCTCTGTGTTTGTTTCCCCACTTCCAGCAGGATAAGCCTGAATTCACAAGGTTTTGACTTCCACCTGAGAGCCCAAATCTGCGTCAATGCCAGCACTGTCCCACCAGCAGCCTGCAGGGACACGTCCTGGAATAATCAATTGGCTCCACATTGTGTTGAGAAAGGTGGAGGTATGAACCTTTGTGGCCACTCTTAATTGAAGCTGGTCTCTGAGGCAAGTTTCCATTAGAAATGAGTCAAAACCCTCATGATTTGGATATGCCTGCCTCCAGAACAAGGCAGATGCACAAAGGAGCTTGCTGGAACAAACCAAGGGCTTGCCAAACGCTGCCCAAAGGACAAAAGGGTGCAGATGTTCAAATGAACTCTCAGGCATCAGCAATGAGCTCTGCCTGCTTAAAACACTGACAAATGTGCACCTGGCCACAGCCTCTTTGACTTTGGGGAGAAACATGCAACAGCTGAATAGATGACAACATTTTTTCCCTTCCATCCTAGACATTACTGCTTTGAGATTTCCTGTGGTGGCACTGAGGGCAATGTGACCTGTACTGTCCCCCTGCCTCTGCCACCAGTGTCACTGAGAGACTCCTGCTTGGCTTTGCAAAGTGCAAGCTGGAAAAAAATTGTCTCAGTCCCCAAGAGGGGGTTTGTGAGGCTTGATGGATTAATATTTGCTGCATTTTGCACGTGTCGAGAGCTATTGATAGGCACATCAGGGAATGTACCAGGCATATCCACAGCTAAGAGGATGAGCTGCCACAGCTTGAACAAGAGGAGCAGCCTGGGGTTTGTTAGCAATTGTGTCATTTTCATAGCAACCATCACAGGTCTGAGCAAGAGGGGCCTTGGACATACCAGCATCATTGATGTGTTCAGAGATTATGTGAAAATGGCATTGAACAGTTATTATTCTAACAGCTGTCCTTTAATTTAGTTTAATTTGGAAACATGATTGAGAAAATCCTTCCCTTTCTGGTTTTGTTCCCTTGCCCTAAAAACTTACGAGCTCATTGGCCTTTTTCAAAATGAGTTTCACAGAGAAGCAGTGTCCTAGGTTACAATGTAAGATGTGCCCAAAGTATGTATTCTATCAGCACCCTCAGGAGCTGTTGGAATCAGGTGGGGCAGTGTTTTCCCTTGCCCCCTCCCTCTGGGCTATCTCCTGTTCATGGGCCATCAAGGCCTTGCCCATGGCTCACAGGTGACTCCCTCTGGGTGTTATCTCTGTTAATGGGCAATCAAGGACCCATTGCATGACTCATAGAATGATATCAGCCCATTGGGAGATGCTCCACCCAGGGGGAGGAGCCAAGCATTCCCACCTGGATATAATCTGGGACAGCAGAGAGGGCAGGGGCCTGCTGGACTCCTGGAGGACCAGAGCTACCAGACCTTTCTATGGGATCACTGCTTCAACAAGAGCACTTCATCTGGACTTCTACCACCACCCTAACTAACAGGGTGTCAGGTTGGATAATTTTCATTTATTTTATTTCACTTTTATTCCTCCTATTAAACTGTATTTTCTGACTTGGAGTCTCTCACTGGTTTTACTTTCAAACCAGCACAAGCAGAAATCCCAGAGATTATGTACTTCCTAGGATTTTAGGAAAAATAGATATCTGGGTACAAGTGAGATATGTGTGATGTACCACTGGCGAGGAAAAGGCTTTTCCAGTACACTCTGGAGGCTCTGTAGGCCAGGAAAGTGTGGAAAATGTTGCCCCAAGTACTTCAGTTGGAAAGCCTGTGCTCTCAGCCACAGCTGGTCAGCTGTGAAACTGCATTCAATAAGAAGCCCAGCTTCAGTAACTCTATTGCTTCCAGAAATAGCTTTTGCCCAGGGTGATTTCCACAGGGTCTGAGCTTTGATAAGAAGGCTCTTCTGAAATTGTACCAAACCATCTTCCTCAGCAGGTCTGCAGAGGTTCCTCCAGAGAGACAGAGTAGGGAAAAAGCCTCTAGGATGGGGAGAGGAAGCAGAAGCTGGAACCAGAGACAGGATCTGTGGGTATAATATGGCCTGTAGTAGTATTTTCTCTGGGTTCATGGATATGGGAAGGTGGGCCAGATTTTCTGAACCACTTCCTTCCTGGAGTGTTTGCAAAAAGCCACTGCTCTGCACATCCAAAGGGCTGAGAGTGTAAATACATATTTCTGAGGAAAGTTAGAAGGACCTAATCTCCTAAGAGATCCTCCTGGGTGCTTCCAGAGCCAAGTCTCTGGGAACCCTGCCTGCTTTCAATCAGTCAAAGCAAAATGTAGACAAATGCTATCCCTTAGTCCTATAACTTCTGTGTCTCTGAGATGACTTCTTTCCCCACAGTATAAATTTTCCTGCATTTTAAATTTTGCTGTGTTTTGTATTCCTATAGACAACTCTTCATCATTCAGGATGAAGATGGTTTTTAATGATGAAGTATTGCAAATAATGGGCCATGCTCAGTTCCAACTGTGTTTCTCATGATGACAGCTTCTTCCAAGGCATCCATAGCACTGATAAATTTATTAGGCCACAAACCATTATTCAAATTCAGTCTTAGCCAAATCCCGGTGTATGTACTGTGGCTCCTCCAGATTTAGAGAGTTCAGCTCCAGATTTAGCCAGTTTTGATGAACCCAGGGGAAACAAGATAGGGGTTCTCCCATCATCACTGTTTTTGTCATTGCTTCCTCATGAGACAGATGACTGATACTCATCACTCCTCAAAGCAAAACAAGAAGGAGGATGTGCTACTACAAAAACTGTGGTGGGGAACTCCTTTTGGAGTTAATTTCCTGTCCCAATATGCTATCACCTAAACCAGGCCAACTTTCCATGTTCTACTCCACTTGCAGGGCTCATTAAATTGCTACTGTGGGATTGCTTATTTGGGTTGAATTCTTTGTTTCTTACCCTTTCAGAGCCACTTTTT
>WEIU01011914.1:295541-402202 GCA_013389925.1 Aegithalos caudatus
AAAAAAAAGAGTGAGTTCTGCAGTTCCTTGGTATAGACTCAGGAGAGGAAATGTGAGGCTTGGCTGTGGCTGGTCACTTTATTCTGCTGGTATTGATTCTGGTGCTGCTTTTGCAGTGTTTAAGACTTCTTTAGGCTAATTTTGACAGCCTGTAAATTAGTTTCAAATGTGATTCTGCAGGGTTCAGGTGGATGAAGATGAATTCTGTTTTGGAGGTGACAGAATAGGTAGAAAAGTGATAATAACAGAGTAAAATGTTGTTTAAGGTTACATCTCTTTGTATGGCTTTTCTATTACTTTTAATATATATCAAACTAATAACACTGTGGTTGCAAATACCTGGCAGAGGACTTCTGTTTTCCTCTCATCAATTTCCAGATTATCTTGCTCAGGAAGATTTCTGACCTTATATTACTCTAAAGCAATGCTCTATCTGAAAAACAAAATGCTTCTGGATGAAGGCTTACCAATTTTATAGCTATAAAACATCTCCATGAGGAAAACTTCAAGCTTTCACAGGTAGGAAAAACATTGGTTTAGTCACAGGAACAAGTTTCTGTGCTTTATGTATTACTTAATGTCAGCTGATCCATGGTAATGGTTTCTGCATATGCTCATAAAATGTGAAATAATTGGACTGAGTGCTCTTTTAATGTAGGTAAAACGATCCTGAATTACCTTCCCTTTGCCATGGGCTAAATGTATGTACACATATTTACCAGAGATCAGATGACATCTCTAGCTTGTTTGTGTGTCTGAGCCCTGGAGCACAAGGAAAGGAAATTACTGGTCTGAGCCTGTGCAGCACCTGCAGGGAGCTCAGAGGTCCTGCCTTTGGGTTTCTAATCCCCTTTGTCCTCCCCACAAGAACATTGGCACTAGCAGGAAGCTGGAGATAGGAGTTTAATTTTCATTTTCTTTAAAGAACACATAATCCTGAGGGCACAGGGGAAACAACGATGCCATCAATATAAACTAACAAGCTAATCTTCAAATTGAGTTTGCATTATAATATGAATGGGAGAATCTGAATGCTTTAATTCTGGTGTTTAGCTTTGTGTAGGTTTCCTAATTCATTCAGCCTTTGGGTTTTGAGGTGGGGGACCTCCTATTCTTAGAAAGCAACAACATTGCAAATTCAACAAATTCTGGAGGAAATGGCTTGGGAATGGTGAACAATTAGAAGTCTCTATGATTTATAGCTTAAAATTTGTTTTCAAAGGGGTTTTGCTGTACTCTATACATCAGTGTAAACATCACTGTCACTGCTGGGGTCTTTTATGAGTGTTTATTCTTTAATCACTCTTCTCAATTGTCTTTTTTTTTCAAATCAAATGCAAGCTCCAGAGGTTTCTGTGTACAATATTTTCTTTTACTCTCTCAGTAAAACCAAGCTAAATACCCTCACATTTTAAGGAACAAAAGAGATTTTCCCCCACCCCCAAGCTTTGATATTGGCATCTCTTTCCTCTTGGGTTGGCGTATTTGCAGTGAAATTTCTGCAATTATTTCTAAATCTCACAGAGAGAGAAAGACCCAGACCACTGGTGAGTTAGAAAATCTTTTATAGAATCCTATAACAGAGGCCAAAGTTGTGTTTCTAGTGGGAGATCAGGGTGCCCAGGCTGCCTGCAGCCACTGCCTGCTCACATCCATCAGCTCTCGCTGCCTTCTGAAAATCCACACAGCAGGAATTAATAGATCCACACAGCTCTGCTGACAGGTACAATTGTCACAAGAAAGAGAACGAAGTGACAGTGTGGAAGAGCTTCTTTAAACAGCTTCTAATTAGCTCTGAAGTAGTTTCATGTCACTGTAATAATTTGCAGAAGAGATATGTGTTGGCACTGCTCACAAACCCAGTACTCACCTTTCTCCCACCCCATCACTGCCTGCATTGCCTTGGTTCTCTCCACCCACTTATTTGTGGCCTCTTAATAGGTTTTACTGAGTCCTGCAGATGGAAAAGAACCCCCAAAGCTGTGCTGGGTTTGTGTGGCAAAGTTTTGGTGGTGGGAGGATACAGGAAATAACTTCTGTGTGAAGCTGCCAGAAGCTTACCCAAATTAGCCGAAAATTCAGTGTTCTAATGGCTGAACATCAGCTCTATATCTAAAATATATTATTTCAAGAAGCATAAGATATTTATTTTTTAAATTGAAATAAAATATTTTTAAGAAATTTAAAATTTTTAAACCTGAATTTTCATAAGAAAGAAAATTTCTTGTCTCATTCTGCCTAGCTGCTTGTAGAGTATCTTCCATCAATGAATGGTCTTCACAACGCTCTCTCTGAAGGGACTGATGTGTCTCCACAGTTATGACAAAGGCATTTTAATCTGTTTCATTTTATAACCTGGTAGTGACATCCTGGGACCCTGCTGGCACACACAGAACCTGAGGAATGTCATGCTTGTGCCATTTGTTCACACATTGCTGGGATGAGTTGGGGAGGATTAGTTTTACCATTTGCATAAAGCACTTATCAATGAAGGTTCATCATGTGAAAATAGTCCTTGGCCAAGACTGGAGCTTTTTATTCTTCATTTGACTGCTTCTTAGAAGATTAGGGTTTTATACTGGCATCAGCAAAGTAAAGTGTGTGCACATTGAGTGCCTGGTATGTCTTTGTGTGCCACTGAATTCTGTAAGCATCTGCCTTGTGCCCAGAGACCCAGGTTCATGTTACTGCTCCAAAAATCTTAGTTATTCTTTCAGAAGGGACGAACTAAAAAGAACCACACCAGAATAAAGTTATTCTAGAGGTAAAAGCCTGAAATTAGTGTTCCCAAAATGGAAAGACAAGAGTTAACCTTTGTCTTTTTCATATCCAGTAATTATCTCCACTGACAGCCTTCAAACCATCCTGGAGTGATGTCTCTCAGGACCAAAAATACCATTCTGATGTTGAGAAAGCTGAAAAAATACCTGTTGTGGGACTAATTGACCTTTTCACATTGAAAATTTTTTTGCTGGAAAATCCTCATCTAACCCTCTGCTCAACTTCTTTATCTGCTCCTTCTTGTTTACCAAGCCCTTTGATATCACTCGACTGGAGCTAAAAGTGGACTGCGTGCCCTCCTAGGAATTCAAGCTACAACTACAACTGTACTACAGAGTGTCTTGTGCACCAGGGAGCGAAGCAGGCTCCGAGTTGCTGTGTTTATAGACAGCTAGAGGTACCTGAGGGTCACCGTGGGGGCCCTTGGACCAAACTCTTCCCCAAGCCACACCTGGAAGAGCTGCCTTTCCTCCCTGTGCAGCCACGAGATGCCCCTTGGCGCTCACTCCCTGCCCAGCAGGGCACAGCAGTGGCCACAGCAGCTGCCACTTGGGACAATCATCGGGCTTGGAAGCCAAAAACCCTCCCAAGCCTTGCTCCACCTGTCCCTCATGCCGGGTGTATCTTCCGTTCGTTGTCAGCGCTCGTTAAGACCGAGGGCATCTCTCCCGCTCTCTTTGCCTTCTCCGCGTCTCCGGTTTCACTGGAACCGAGTCAAACGGAGACGAGTCCACGCAGGGTCTGGAACGGATCAGCAGGTCAGCTGGGAATGCCTGTCAGGCAGCCAGCGCTGCTCCCTCCCTTCTCCCTGCCTTTCTTTGAGGTTTGTAGCTCTTCTGCTTTCTTGTTGCTATTGCCACCCTCCCCGCACTCCCCCTACCGCACATCAAGCACCCAGACCTTTCCTGGGCACTTTCCTTAATCCCTGGGATTCTTTATATAGGGATTAATCTTCTCGTCACAGTGGGAGAGCTGGGAGGGAGGGGGTACATTTATCTCTCCTGCTGAGGTCTAGAGTTGCATTGCTGTGATTATTGGTGGTAGCAGCGTGCGTGTGTCTGGGGATCTGTGTTTAGTTCTTCGTTTCTTAAACGACGCAGGGGCAGCAGCAAGGCAAGTTGGCAGCTTGGCTTTCGAGCTGCTTTGTGTCTGCTGCTACAAGGAGGGAGTGTGAGTGGGGAGCAGCATGGCAGAACAAGAAGCCAGTGGCTTGCAAGTCCTTCTCTCCACCCTCCAGGTAAGAACAGCTTGAACTAACAAGAGAGGCGCTTGGGCTTGTTTTCCTCTTTAACTCCCCATCAGTGACCTGTCGGGCTGAGGCTGTTGGTACGAGCTCCTGGCTGGCTTGGCTCGAAAAGCATCAGCGTGCAGGAGCCCTGAGCTGCACCTCCCACCCTGAAGAGCCTTTATGAATTGAAGTTTCACTGCTCAGCGATGAGTGCTGGCAATTACTGCTATGCATCAATCTCTGGGCCCCGTGTGAGGGCAGAGGCTCCGCTCCCGAGGTCTGGCAGGGGAGCAGGGAGGTGTGAGGCATCGGCTGCTGTGAAATGAATGGGACCTGACAGCGCTGTCAGGCTGAGCTCGGCGCCTCCGAGGCCTGAGGGGCACGAGCAAACAGATCTGCCTCTGAGGAGCAAGGTCCTCACTGTCAAATTGTCTGCCCAGGACCCTGGAGCTCTCCAAGGAACTGACAAAAACTCTTGAGATTGGTGAGGTGCTAGTGCTGGGTGTGCTCGGTGAATTGTCCCGAGGACCAGAGGGAAAAGTCCCAGTCCAGGATCATACCTGATGGACAAGCTTGGCCATGGGATGAAGGAGAGGTGTCTCTGGCTCTGTTTTCCCACTGCAAGGATGGCAGGAGAAGATGCCCAGTCTGTGGCATGAGCTACCCTATGAAATAGGGAGCTTGTTTTGGGAGGGAACCTGTGCTTTTATAAGCCCCGTTTTGTCATGAGAGATGGGTGGGAACTGCTTTGCCAGGACAATCTACTTGCACATAAAGCAGCTTTTAGGCAGTCATGGTGAAATGCCACTTGTGTGCACACCTCAGGTGCCCTGGGCCCTTGTGTGCAGCTGTGCTGACCTGGGCCAGAGCCCTGTGGGGACAGGAGTTCCATGTCTGAGGCAGCAGCATCCTCTGCCTGCTACATGTGCCATCCAAGCCTCACACATTGCAGATCCAGAAAATGAGGGGGAGGGTGTGCAAAACAGACTGACCCACCTGGGCCAGCCCAAGGATTCACGTGTCCCAGCCCCGTGTCTCAGGAGGTCTCTGTGACCAGCTACAAGTGTGCAGAGGAGGTTGTAAAACCCGATGATAGCAATTGGCTTTGAAACTACAATTGTGGGGGCTGATCAACCTTGGCATATTTATCCAAGCTTATGTAACTGTCAACAACTTTTACTTCTCATATCAAATACTGGTTTGCCCTCTGTAGCCCCTTGTGTCAGTGAGTTCTGCAGGTAAATTGGCAGGCTGAAGAAAATTATCCTGCTGTCCTTTTATGTTTTGGCAGTGTAACTTGTTTGCCTATGTTGTTACAGATTCTTTAATTCATATTTTGTAGTAGATCATGTTTGTGCTTTATCCAGGCTATAGTCCTCTCCCTCTTTCTTTGGAGAGCTGAGTGCACACATCTGTTTTTTCTTATGCTCTCTAACATAACAGTCCTGGTGTTCTCTGCATAATCTGTGAACGGAATTGGACAAGACTCAGATCTAAATTGGAATCTATAGTTTAAAATCACATATGCAGTTCATTGACAAAACTACATGGAGGTCTAAACTAGAAATGGTTAGGAGCACTGCAGGCATGGAATTGATAAAACCACAAGGTAACACAGCATTCGTCCCCAGTGTTACAAAATCCCACCTTGGTACAAGACCTTTATATCCAAAAATTCTATATTCACTTGGAGGACATCAAAAATTTTTCTTGTAATATCTTCAATTTGATGCGGAGGCTTCAGTGCTGGAGGGCAGAAACTAAGAGGTTGATGACAATTACATGTTCTGATTCACCTCTTTCCCTTACCTTCAGCCAAAAAATTATCAGCATAACTTTGTAATACCATCAACCATCTCTGCTAAAAAATCAGGTGATTAAAAAAGACCTTTATTTGACACAGTTGGAAAGTATTGGTCTGGGAAATAATAACTTTGGTTGATGTTTGCCTTTGCTGATAACATCTCTCCACACTTTGTTATTTTCTGCAACAGCTGTCCAAAACATGGTTGCTTTGTTTTTGTGACCTGCTGGATTGTCAGTGCTGGTTCATATTCTTTTATTGGGCATGAAGAACATATCTGCTGCTTACAGAAGGCTATTCTGCAGGGTATTACTGAGTATTTTCCATTTCTGTTAGCACATAATATTGCTTTGAATGCAGAAACCTTTCAGGTGAAGAATGAGGGAATGTTCAGCCAGTCTTTATAAACTCCGAATAAAAACATCTCTCTCCATCCGTCACTCACAAGGGGCTAAATTTCTACTTCCCTTCCAAGCACTGGCACAGATTTTTATTCCCAGTTGGAGGAATGTCCAGACCTGAGATAGGGTCTGTCACCTTCTGAGGTGAAGGGAGAGATCTCCCCCATCTCTTTGTGGCATAGACACTCCTAAACTCACAGCCTGGCTTTGGTAAGGGCAGTATCAAGTAGAACAAATCCAGAACACTGTGCACTTTGTAACTGAACAGCTGCTCTAGTCATGGAAAGAAAAACATTTTTTGAGTTCTTCAAAACTATTCCCAGTGCTATGAAGGAGCGTGATCCTACAAAGACAGCTCAAACCCCTGGAAGTGCAACGTGCTAAGGATGTTCTGCAAAGTGACAAGGTGAATAGCAAAAACTCCTTTCAAAGAGCTGCTGCATTTTGTCACCAAAATGTCACTGCAGGGAAGACGTGACATTTCAGATCTCTAGGTAAAAAGTGCTTCACTGCTTACAATGTTCGGCTTTAAAAATGTGAAATTCAGATTTAAGAAAACCCTCTCCCTGTCTCACAGGTTTTGTGTCAGTATGGCAGAGCCAAGCTCTGAGGATTTTACTGTCATTTCTCATTTTCTTTCTAACCCTGCTACCTTCTTCACTGCTCTCCTTGACTCTCCCTCTCCAGTGTGATCCTACAATTGTCACCTCCCATCCCTCTGGCTTGGGTAGTGTTACCTGTTTCTGTTCCCATCTCTCACTGCATGACATTGAGCTCCTCAGCCCCAACCTAGCCCCACTCTGTCTTCCATACACACACAATTCAGACCCTCAGTCAAGGCTGGCTGGTTGCCACTCTCACCCTGATCCCTGGCCACAGCATGGCTGAATTAAACACTTTCTCCATGTGTTGTTTTTGACCAGGCAAAAAAGAAGTCTGACATCTCTTTTTATGGACAGCCTCCTCAATGCAAAATCCCAAGAGGTTTGGGATTAGATCTCTTGGTTATTTTAATGCCAGGAGGAGGTATCTGGGTGTTAGTTAAAAACAGCTGGTACTTGCTAAGAAGAGCAATAGAAAACTGGAGCCAACATCTTGCCTTGTGACCCAGACTACTGAATCCCTTGAGACTGTAGAGTATTTTAGTTCCTCCTCCTCGTTGCCCTGGCCTTCATCTCACCCCACCCTCTGATCATTTAGACAAATAAGAAGCATTTTGATTCTTCCCTTTCCTTCTCCCTGCTCTCCTCCTCACTGCCCATGCCTTGGTTACCCCTGAGAACATCTTATTCCGTGGCAGGATACATCGTGTTGCCTGAGGAGTCCCAGATTTCCTGTTGGCTCTCAGTCTGATTTTCACATGTTTCCCCAAGCCACAGTCCCTGTTCACATATTCTGCAGAGCTGGCAGCCCCTGGGGCCGTTGGCAGATCTTTGGCTCAAACTGTGTCTTACTGTGTTGGACTTCACAGGTTCCCAAATGCTATGGTTTGACAGGGAAAAGATGCAAATCTTATGTGTCAGTGGTGGATGTTGTTTTTGCAGAGGGATTTATCTGTGAGTGGCTGCAGTGTCCAGCAGAACAGACACAGGATCTGCTGTTTGCTAACTTGGAGCTCTCAGCTCTTTGTGCTGCCCCTTCTGAGCTGTCCTGCTGGCTGGCTGACAAGGCAGAGCTATTGTTATCCTAAGGACAAGTGGGAAGGTATCTGTGCTGCTCCAGTGACAATGAATAGAAATGCATTTTGCAAAACACTTCTGTCTCCTCTGCATCCTGGCACTTCCTCTGTCAGCAGCGCTGCTGAGATTCCTGGCTTTGAGAGAAATAGATGCAAAAAATTCCCAGGAACTGCTCAGGTAGCAGAATGGCCACTCATCTGGGTTGGGGATGGAGGAGCTCAAAGTTTGGATCTGTGTTGTTGGGAGGCAGCCTGGAAGGCTGGGTTTAGTGGAATAGCCTTAGAGGGAACAAAAATCAACTCAAAACCAGATGGCCACTTTTATGTGGTTCATTAACTGAGTTTTACTGGGACTGTTGTACTTAAAGTGAGCAGCAGTGGACTTATTCCTTATAGAAATTATTTTAGCTTTGGAACAGCAGGAGAAGTGCAGTTAGGATAGGGGAACTCTTGGCTTGTAGGGTTCAAGGAGAAATAGTGGCTGCAACTTTTTCATGTCTTTACTCCAAGGCTGCATGAGCCTGGTTTTGGCTTTAACCATTGAAGAAAAAAAGGCATAATCCTCCATAAACAATCCTACAGAGGTAGTGCAGGTCCCCACCTCAGCTTTCAGGTTTGCTGCTTTTCCTTCCCACCTCCACTGTCATCTCCTCCGTGCCCAAGGAGAACCTGAAAGTAACCCAGAGCTTTTCCCTACAACCTTTGGCTCACCACCATGGGGCACTGCTAAGCAACAAAGAAAGGAGGCTAGCATCCATACATTAATCACAAATTCCTGCCAGACCACAGAATAAATATTGAGGTTTGTTACTCCCATGAACCAACACAGAGCACTAAAAACCCTCAGAGGAAGCTGTGACAGGTCTTGGCCTCTGCCGAAATCCTTTCACCAGCAGAGCTGGGACCAGAATGGCTCTCTGTCCCTGGGCTGGCTGCAGCTGTTTCTCTGAGTACACTGACAGCTCCTCTGCAAATGCCTCCAGATGGGCTATCCAGAATTTTCAGTGGCTGAGTTAATGAGAATGCAGGACCTCGGGGTGAAAAATGCAACCAGAGACCGATGGGAGCAGCAGCAGTGATGGCTGAGCTGAGCACAAGAGTGTCAGAGTCTGAGCCTCAGCAGAACTTTCTGTGCCAGACAAGGAAAGTGAAGTTCTGTTTGCCTTCTGCTGTCCCTCATCCTTGTCTGGGGTGGTCTGTGCTTTGAGGGTAAATGAGATTGTGCCATGAATGGTCGAGGAGAGCCCTTTCTCCCTTCCCTCAGCAATGCAAACGTGACAGGATAGCCATGTTGCTGGATCACTTCGGTGCCAGTCTGCAAAAATGGATTATAAACCTCTGCTTCTGAGTTAATCATGTGTAACATGGCAAAAAATCCCACCATGCCCCACATCAGTATTTGAGAAACCAGATGATGAACACTGGGGGGAAAAAAAATAACCCTGAAGTTCTGGTCACAACACAGTTACGAAGAAAAAAAAAAGAAGCAAATTAATAATTAGTTTCTGTGCAGGGCTTGGATCCTGCACAATAAATAATGCAAAGAACCACATGCTAAATGATGAGGACAAAATGCTGCATGGGGTGATTTTCCAGGCAACAGGCACTGCTCATCCTGAAGCAGAGGTTTTGTGAAATAAAGCAAGTTGTCATGTGGAAATTAAAAAATGCAGTTACTTCAGGGGACCAAATAAAATATCAGGAATGTTTTAAAACTGGTGCTTTTAAGCTGTTGAGGGGATGACTTTACGCTTATGGCCAAGCTGTTTAACTTAGACTATTTGGATGTAATATAATGGCGCATTATACCATGTCATGCAACTCAATAGTGTGTATTTTGGTACTGCATTATAGACACAAAATAATAATAGAATAAACCACACTATGCAAGGAGGTATATGGATTTGTTTAAACTACTTATCTTTCACATACAGTATGCAAATATATTTAAAAACATCTGTTTATCTATTTGTAAGTTGAGGATAATTATTGGTAGTTATCTAGCCCCCATAGCTGTTTTGTATGCCTACAGATGCATTTATACATTACATCAATATCTTTATGACAATGGAAAATTTCCACCCTCTCTTTTTCTCAGGTTTCAATAATTTCCCTCTTTGAAATATAAGAAGAGATGTTTTCATACAGAGAGGTGTCTGCCTGAATAGGTCTCGCTAGTGTTTCTTTGTGTAGCATAATCTTATTTTCGGTATATTATGCTGCATTTGTTGTGATGGCTTAGACACATTTTTATGTCCAATACATTGGTCCAGTCCTCTTGGTTTTATCTATAATAGGAAAAAATGTCTGTAGTAGAAAATGTGTTCATGGATATTTTGAATTAAAGTTTAATATATTATGTTCAGCAAAGCACACACAAAAAGTTGCTTGTATTGAAAAACATATGGGCTGATAATGGTTGGCTCCAGCAGTGTCTACTGGCACCAGCAGAGATTTTACTGATGTGTGTTCACAGAAAGAAAATAATTTCTTGCACATACTGGAAGTTTAAGAGATGGGGAGGGATTTTTGTGTTGCTTGGTCTGGGATAGCAGGATTGGGAATTGCTCCAGGAGTTGTTGCTATCGTAGACAAGCTGCTTCCATGTGATCACTCCTGTTTGTGCCGGGGTGGATAACACAACTCTTGCCATCATTACTCCTACAATGACATCTGGGAGGGATTTAAGTCTCTGGAAGTGCAGGTAAGAGCCCCTCCTTCCTCCAAGAGCAGTCAGTGGGAGTGCAGAATGAGGCAGTGTTTGCTGGTAGCTCCTCATGGAACAGGTTGTGATGCTGAGCAGATGTGTTTCTTTCCAGTGTCTGTCAGGGTTGGTGTGTGCACACCTGGGACCCTCAGGCCCTGAGGATCCCAAATCCATGCACACCCCACGTGCCCACGCGGTTGCTGGGCTCTGCCAGGCTCCAGTCTCGTGACTCCGCTGTTCTCACCACACCAGCATGGAAAATAATTCCCTGCTGCCTTCACCCAGTTCTTTTAATAAGCACTTGTCTCAGGGAGAGTCTATTTGCACCTGTTTGCCCACAGGCCCCGATGGGCCTGAGGGCAGAGGTGCTGATCCATCCCCGGAGCCGCTCTGTGCGCCGGGAATCTCCTCAGGGAAGGATGGGGAGCTGTGATTCCTGGGCAAAGCAGGCTGATCTCAGTCCCCAGGGAACTGGGAGCTCAGAGTGCTCCTGGGAATTGCTGAGACATTCTGTGAGAGGGAGTAACAACCTTCTCCAGGAGACCAGGAGCTCACCAGCCAGCCTCCCTCCTCCCCTGGACAAAGCCAGGTGTGCTGCAGGAGGTGAGGAGTGTGGGACATTCTGGCACAGCTGCATTGTCCAGAACAGTTGGATAATTGGTGTCTGCAATCCTGCAAGCTCTGTGTGCCACAGAGATCATTGCTGTGCTGCTGCTTCAGAGAGACAGTTTATTTCAGGAAATACAGTTTGAGATGGCTAAGAGGCAAGGACATGAATCCAGACCAATAAAATATTTGTAGACATTTTCTGCTGTTAAAAATCTGGGTTTCTTCCCCTGATTGTTTTATTTTGTGAGAAGTTGACCTAAACATAATCTAGGTGGATTCTTTGGGTGGAGATTCAAATCTTCAGGAACTGGATAACCTTTTTCTTTTTTGTACAGGTAAAATAATTCATCTTAGTACAGTTTTGGGAAGGAAAGCCTACTGTGATGAAGATCATCTCTTAAAATAAGGAAAATTTGGTCATTCTCTTCCACAGGCTGATGGAGAGAGAGCCCATTCATATTCATGACTTTCCTTTTGATCTCTGTGCTGTTATGACTTTTGTTTTACTGAGTAGGGACCAACCACACCATGCAGAAATCAAGAATTTGTCATTGACTTCATAAGGTATCTTCTAGAGAGGACAAAGATAACATGGTAGAGATTCTTCTGCCCTCAGGCACTACTAAGGTACAAAAAAGAGAATTAGTGTTTTAGACCAGCTATTGATTAATAGAATAACATTTGCTTGATAAGAAATTACATGGGCAAAGCTAAATGTTCTTGCCTTTGGGGGTTTAGAGAACAAGGATGGGTTTTTCCTCTCATGGTGTCTTCTTATGGAAGAACATAGCCTTATTTTCAAAAAGTGGTGTAGGTTGAGTTGGAATTAATGAGAACTGCAAAGCTTTCATGATGATTCTTATTAGAATATTGAGTAATTCTGACACAGAAGTCCTGCAGGAGAAATAACTACTCTACCAAAGAAATCTTGTTTTTTTTTTCCCCCTGCCTTTCTACAAGGGATGCTTTGAAACCAAAACATATGGGGTTTTTTTTCTGATATGGAACCACCATTGCGTTTTACTGCAATCAACTTCTGAGAAACCTTTTTATGCACATTAATTTTTGGTGTAACTTACAGGCAAAGGCTTTCCCACTGGGCCTAATGGGAATTTGATCCCTGTAGTAAAGTGAGACAGACTCTTCTCCCCATGGCCCACCAGCTCAGTGCACTGTCTTGTACCTATTCCTTTCCTTTCAAAGGAGGGAATGATGCTGTACTGATGGATAAAGCCAGGGGTGCTGGGCTTTATTTCAGAACTGTTACAGACCCCATCAAACTCATTCAGTGTCTGTGCCTTCTGCTTTCTTCATTTGGACAGTAGATGGAGATAAGGTTCATCTGTCAAGTTAGGGCAAAGGGGACCTTAACTCACACTGTTTCCCAAATCAAAGGGTGGAACAACTCACTCTCTGAGCAGATGACACTCACACAACCTGGGTGAAATCAATGCAGTGCCTGTTGTCCTCTGCTATCTTCTGTGGTTTTTGTGGGATTCCTGATGAAAGGCCAAAGCAGTAGATTTACAATGAAGATAAAGCTGGCCCTCCATTTTATTCAGGATTAACCTGGCAAGCAGAAGATTGACAGGGAGAGAGATATCCTCCCATAAGCAGTTTGCTTGGCATGGTGAATGCCCACCTGTCTCACTTCAAAGGAGGGGAGGAGGCAGAATGGACCACCTGACCTTTCCCTATGATTAAAATGCTGATCTGATGAAGTCAGAGGAACAAACTGAACTGCCTCTTTCAACCCTCAATTCTTCCAGGAATAAACCAGCACCATCCATATGGAGAATTTCTGGAGGGGCAAGGGGAAAGCAGCATTACTGCCCTGGTTTATCTGACCTTCTCTTTGGGACAATCTTCTGCAATTTGAACAGCCTCTGGCTCCACGTTAAAGTTCTGCAAGTGGGGGAGAGAGCTGGAAATCTTTGACAATTTCTCTTCCCATATGGCTGAGGTCATTTGATCTCCCCACTATGCACAGGGACTTCAAGGGGACAGCTGGATGCAGAGATGCATTAAAACGACTTTTCTTTGAGATGAAAACCATGATTATTAACAGCTTGTTTCAAAAGCTCTCCCAGCAGCAGCTGTACCTCACTGACTGAAAACTCTGGAGGGTTTGTCTAAAAGGTCTGCATGGCTGGGTGATCAAACAGTTGGAAATATCCCTAGCTGAGAGTCCCCTGCTATGTCCTACAAAGCCTGTAAAGCACTTTTACACCAGCAGGTCTCCTTGGGAACATGCTTAAACAAAACAGGACACAACTACCTTTTGGTCATCTCTGCCTGCTGGCAATGAATGCAGGAATCAGAGGTAGATTCTGACATAGATCAAATCTAGTGGGTAATCACTGAAGAATTCACCTTTCTCTGAGAGATCAGCCCACTTTGCCATTGCATGTTCAGCCCATTCCCATGTGAGAGAGTCTCAGAAGAGGCAGCCCGAGGGGTTTGGTTGGGTGAACTCCACAGGGCATCCCAGAAGAATGTGTGGAGCTGGGTATTTTTAAATATAACTTCTGTGCCTTTTCCTGGAGCACAAACACAGACTTGGGTCCATTCATGGAGTTAATAAAGTGCCTTTTAGCTTGACTGACCAACATTTAGTTTGCAGGTGCTTCTGAGTTACTGGATGAAGTAACAAGGGTGGAATACAGCCCCAAACATGCCTGGTTTTGGCACAGTGTCATTGGCTTGCAGCTGTTAGGTGTCTTGCATGGAGTGTAGACTGAAGATAAAGGAGATAAAAATCTTTGTTACCTTTTGGATGGAAAATGACATACCCCTATCATGCCTCTTAAAAACTTGGAAATGTTTTCAGAGAACTGAGGGCTTTGCTGTTGAGAGATTGCTGCTTAAATCTAGATGGATGGATCTCAGCAATGCAGTTAAACAGAAGTTCTTCTTTATATTACTGGTAATATTACTTTAAATCATTAGAATTTCAAAACACAGTTTGCTATTCATTATGGATGCCGAGTTTCGTTTGTTGTTTGATTTTTCACTTAGGCTGGATGGCAAAAATAGGTTCATCATTTTCACTTTCAGGTTCCACCTCTGAAGAAGATAAGCTGTGACTAACAATAGTTATAAGTGGCTTGTCTCCACTGCCCACACCTCAATCATTGTTATTAAATGTGATTGATTAAAAGCATTTGCATGGCTGTTTCGGAAGGCACTTTTGGAAGTGGGGTAGATTGACACATAAGGACACTTGTCTTGGCAAGAGAGAGGGCTGGTGTTTTTCTAAACCAGAGAGTACCTTGCAATGATCCTCATCTTTGGCCTGTACAAGGCAGTGTCAGAATAATGTGCAGCAAGTGGGGGTGTTGGTACTGGAATGCAGAGAGAAACCTGGGCTGAACACAGGCAAGTGCCAGGGCAGACTGAGATCAGACCCAGGGATTCTTGGGCTTTATCGTGTGTGGTCCAAGCAGGAACATCCCAGAGAAGGCAAGGATAGCAGCACAATCATTATGGCCATTTATTTCCCCATGCACATACTCACATTTGCTATAGGATTCAAAAATCTGAGGTTTCATTAAAAAGCGAGTACATCTGGAAATTTTCCAAGATTCCCCAGACTCACTTATACTTTGAGAAATGCCATTGCTTGTAAAAAAGTTTGTCAATTCCCAAATGTGCTTCATCTTTGAAAGACAAAGCATTCTCGGGACTGACAGCCATCAAATCTCACAAAAAAGAAAGAGAGTAGCGTATTTCATGCTGCTTTTTCATCGTTGGCAGGGGAAAATAAAACTAAAACTGAATGGAGAAAACAGATCCCTCCCCATTAAATTTGGGTGGCACTTGTGTTAAGTATCTGTAACAGAGTGACATTTGAATGAAACATTAATATTTTAAATTAGTTCAGTAACAGCAAAAGTAATATAAAATATAGGAGAAAATCCAAGAAACAGCAATAAACAGTAGGTGCTGGCATGCATATAGAATTCATTGTGCAAGAATGGTTAATGCCTTACAGAAACTTAATAAGAGAGAGTGAAAGGCATATGCTAGGATAATCTTGGCATTAAAATAAAAATAGATTAAAAAGAGCGAAAAAGAGAATAATATAACATTAAATCCAGTCAAAATCTTTAGGTGTCATAGGTAACTTATTGTGAAGTTAAGAGATAAAACCTGGGAGAATTTATCTGCAGTAGAAATTACAGAAAGAACATTAGAAATATTAAAAAGAAAGTCTAAAAGCCTTTTGCAGAGTATCACGTGTTTTGATTTATCTCAAAGTTTCCTCATTCTTTTAACACTTCCAATTTGACAGAAGCATTTGAGGGTTATATAATAATGTGTTTTACCACTGTTTCTGCATAATAAAGTAATTGCACTATTAGAGGCGCATTAGTGAGAGGAGCAAGTGACACAAAAGAACTTTTAGCAGGTGGAACTTCTGCACAAGGACAAGCTTTTCTTTGAGAACACTGAGAGAACTTTGGCATTAAAAAAGAAAGAGAGGAAAAAAGCAGTTTACTTTGCCAACAGTATCCAAGTTATTGAAGTCTGTCAGGGCGTAATTCCTGCAGATATTTGGGTGTGAACATATTTTACTGGAGGGGCACTCTAATAAAGAGGCACTGAGATGAACAATCTTGCTCTGAATTTAGGGGAAACACCTTTGAGTCTTTCTGACACAGTAGGTAAGACATCCTTTGGAAAAAGATCAGGTCATGGTCTATGTGCTTCCTAATTCCTGTATGGATTAATTAAATGTAGTCCCTTGGCACAAGGATGAATCTCTTTTCAAATAGTTCTGGGACCCACCAGTGGAGTAGCTCTTTCTTCTCCCAATCTGGCATCAGTATTCCTTGTAGGGGATGGATTTTTCTGCTGCACTTCTGGGAAGTTGGGACAAGAAGACTGATCTCAGGGAAGCAGAATTTTGAACTCCTCACAAATAGATGGAAGTAAGTGTGTGATTGAGGGCCACAGTACTTCTGTCCACACAGTGTTTCTGCTTCATTTTGTTATAATAAATACCCTGGCCCTCCCAGCTCTCCTCTTAGATATTGACTAAGTGAATTTCCCACCACAGGGTGATATTTCCCACCAGGAAAATAAGAAGCAATCTGATCTTGATGAGGGATGCTACTGGGTAGGTGTTAGCTTATATTTGAAGTCTGTGATCCTCTGATGCAAGGTGTTATGTTAGTGCATTAAGTTTTGTAAGATTCTTTGGCACAGATGATTTTCACCATGTTATTCACCAAGTTATTTTGGCTAGAGATCAGCTTAAGCCAAGCTGTTTCATCTCAACACCTTCAGTGTTTTGAAGACATTAGGATGCAAGTTTGGAATTTTCCCATCTCTGCCTTGAAGCAGATCAGTCCTGCAGAGTTTAGCCTGTATCCTTTGAGGAGAAGTCCTGAAGCTCAGTGAATAGGAGCAAAGCCCTGTCCATTTCCATGCTAGAAATTAGCTTTGAGGCACTACTCCTGCTCACCTGGATGAGCTGCCACCCTCTGTGAGGGGTTGGAATCACAATACCCAGCAGTGATCTGAGGTGTTGCTGAAAAAGATGCTGCAGGTTATCATACCCAAGTGCAAACAAAGGTGAAAAACCCCAGACCTTCAGGTCAATGCAAGCCATGAAAAAAGCCACCCACCTGGCTGCAGCAGGCCAGAGGGAGGGACATTTTAAATGAGCCTTTGTTATATTTTCTGATATAAACTCCAAAATTTCTGCTTTAGACTTGGCCTGGTATGAAGCATCACTAGGAAAAGAAATGTCTGGCCCTTGGCTCAGTGGAGTGCTTGCCATAGCTCACAGGGGTGACCAGGGCCAGCAAGAAGAACTTGTCTCCAAGGCTTGGGAACAGGAGCAAGAAGTTTCTGGGCCATGTGTCCTGTCCCTGGAGGCCCCTTGGCTGCCCTGGGTACAGTTTGAGGGCTACGTGATCCCCCACAGCTGCGGACGCCTTTCTCCCAGGATTAAAGAGGTCACTTAGGACACTCCCAGAGCAGCAAGGTCCTCCTCTCTGAGGCTTTAAATAGCCCCTTTTCCTTCCATGTCTCCTCTGAGTTTCCTGGCTTGCTCAGGCCTATCTGTCTCCTAAGAAGAGGAAATCCAGATTTGGACAAAGAAATGAATGTAATGTGTACCACAGAGGATGGTGACTCCTGTGGTGATGCTGAGGATGTTTGGATGGTTATTTTGGGAGCAGGGGCACCTTAACCATAATTTCTTGGGATCCTTCTAAAGCTGGATAATGGTGGTATTGTTGAGAAGGTGCTCCACTCACGCCAAAATTCAGGCTATAGTCACTTCAATTGGAATCCTCCCTTACTCTGTCATTGCCTACTGATATTTCAGAGGACTCTGAACTATTTTTCCCCCTCAGAAATAATGATTTTTTTTTTCTCCTTTAAGCCTCCATGTAACAAATACTGTGGAACTTCCAACAATAAGAAATCATGCTTAGCTGGCTGAATATTGAGGCTGAGGATGGGAGCATACAGACAAGAAACTCTCCAGGGTATTTTACTCTCTTATTTAAATGTGAATTTTTAGCGCCTCTTAAATTAGAAAAAGCAATTTACTCTGACAAAGCACGGAACATAAGGCACCAAACCTGGCTCCACAGTCATTGTAAGGCTGGATAGTCAGCTGTGGGAAGGAGATATCCAGCTGGCAAATCCATAATGCCAGCGGTGAGTGGCTGTGCCCAGCAGTTTGGGCTGGTAGGCACCTCTACCTTGCTGGCAGAGGACTCTCTGATTTAAGCATTAAGAGATTAATTAGAACCCAATATTTTCTAGAGATCTCAGGAGGCAGTGAGGACTAATGCTGCTCAGCCTCTAACCTGCTCTTGATTTTAGCCAGTATTAATTTTACACCAGAATTTCTCTTCAACAGGCTTCAAGCGCAGAGAGTGAGAAATCTGACTTGCAGATGTAAGTCTCATTACACAGGCAGTTGGGCTGCTGACTGCTATTTGTGTGAGCAAATTTATCAAGGGAAAGAGAAGAGAGGAGGACATATTTTGGACAGGTCAAACCCCGCTTCCATATTTAGAAACAGGCTATTTTAAAACAAACAAACAAATAAACAAACAAACCCTGGAACTGGATATCCTATTCCTTAGTCTCACTAAAGAAGACCCAAACAAACAGGTCTGGAAGTTTTTTAGCACAGTGCAGCAGTACCTTTTCTTTAAAATTAGATCATTTTGCTTTGTTGCTTGTTTGGGAGATTTTTCCTAAGCAGTCAAACAACTTTGTGAGACAATTCAACAATTAATTTAAAAGACGTATTGGTAGAAACCATGTTATGTGTTGTCTTGCAAGAGCGACTTCTTTCATTTTGCATTCATTATTTCTGTGATTGGAATAACTGCTTTGTATTTCTTCCCTCAAATAAAATATTTATTAGTAAAACTCACACTGCACAAATTAATGCTGTTTGATTTCCTTCTGGGCGTCCTCCTTTTTTCAGCATTAATGCTTAGACTCTTGACAAACCCTCTCAGTAGATTGTGTGTCTCATTCAGAGAAATACTTGCCTTTGGGCAAAAGACACAAAAGCCCAGAAGATTGAGTTTATGGGAAGTTTTTGTTTGAAGGCAGTGCTGGAAGGGGAATGGCACTGATGGCTGCTGTCTCCATTGGGACATGAAAAATCCCAACCCTCTGTTGGGTTTCTGAGCCTTGTGGAAAACATCCCCAGAGACTTCCCTGAGGTTACCTGTTACTGTGGCTTAGTAGCAATTTTATAATCTTGTCTTGAGTAAATAACAGCTGTCTTGGCATGTTCCCAGGAGCAGAACAAGGAGACAGGAGCTGTTCCCTGCTCAATCTTGGGTCAGTGAAATTACCCGAGCTGCCAGTCAGAAATGTTGGGATCGAGCTGTTGTCCTCCAAGCCCAATGTCACCAATTAATCACTTGCTGCCTGGAACGTATCAATGACGATGTGCTGGGGTATTTTTTTATTCCTGGCTTTCTCCATCCTCCTGCTGTTTATCTCCGAGGAGCTTCTGCCAAGCTAACCCCAGTGTTTCAGGGATTAATTCCCAGAAAAAGCTCAGAGAGGAGCTCTCAGCCAGGAGCTGATTAAATGCATTTGAGCTCAGCCCTGTGATACTCCTGGATGGGTGAGGAAGACAGGATTCTTTGCTGGAGTAAGGCTAAGAGAGATGAGGGGCTCTGGCCAAAAAGCACATATACTTGATATTTAAAGTGATGCTTTTGCTACTTTAACCTTTGTCCAGCCACAAGCTGTGAAAGACAACTACAGGCTGTCGTTAATAGGTAACAATTTGGCTCTAACTTTAAATCCTTTTAGTGAAATCCTGCAGGAGGTCAGGGATTTTGCAATCTAACTTAAGCCTCTGGGAACTTTTCTTTTATTCTACCCATATACAACAAATGCATCTTCATTAGTCTGTGCACATGTAGATGCTGTATCTAACATTTGTAAGTGCTGGCAGGAATGGAAAATACTTAGCAAGAGGAATTTTACTCTTCTATTCTCTTTGGTTATGGTTTGTTCTTAAACCATCAAACATCTCTTTCAATAAAAATAACTAATGTGTTTATTTTTACCAGAGCTGGCTAAGAAATTTGCATTAAAGAAATTACTCTATTCATCTTTTTTAGATCAGGCACAAGTTGTGATTTTCTTATTTGTACTTACTGTTCAAAAAGATTTACTGAATATTTTTTATGAATGAATATGTTGGCAACTCATCCACAAAGTGTTTGTTCTGTGTATTAATTTAAACAATCGATTCTAATGGATTTCAATGTCCAAATATCTTTGATGACTTTGAAAACCTGAAAATCGGACCTGTTTCTTTTCTAGAGGCAAGTTGTCATCTAGCAAGACAATAGCAACTTCAGGGTTATTTTTTCTGTGTTGCCTTGCTATTATAAATGAGAGCTGTGCTCTTCTGCAGAAGTCTGTTTTATTCAGTGGTACCACTAAAGTTGGTGGGAAATATGTTAGAATTTATAATGGGACTGGGGTTTTAGCCAACACATCAGTCATCCAACTCCTTCAGTAGTGTGCAGGAGGAAGGGGAGCAAGGAGGCACCAACACAGGATTTTAGTGTTAAAACATCAAGAGTAAACACTCAGGTAAAATATTTGGCCATATCACTCAGCTTTAATTTTCACATTTTAAAGGTCGATCTTTCATGTTCCCTCAAGTTCTTTGTTTGCCTGAGTCCCTGGATAAAGTGCATGGAAAGTCAGAGGATATCTTATGTCATCACTATTTGTGTTAATGGCTTAGGAACCCACAATCCAATCAGTTAAAATAAACAACCCAGTGTAATAGGAGCATAAATCAATGAAGACTTCATTACTGAAACCTTAATGTGTAATCCATCCACCTACAGAGGAAAGGGATACTGAGAGGCAGCAAGACAAAACCAGAGGACAGTCTGATTTAGGCAACCCAGATATTTAAAAAGGTGTTGAGTCTTCCTGGAGTCAGTAAATTTGATGGATACTCATCACTCCTGACAACTGCCCCTGACTATTAAGTCCCTATGCTAAAAAATGCCAAGAAACCCTTGGGAAGAGAGCTCTGAATGTTATTTGTTTAGTCTGAGAGACTTGAGCCAGCTGAAATGAACAAAGACACGAATTAGGAAGATTAACATAGGACTAAAACTGTATGTCTTACCCAAGAGTAATGCTGCTCAGAACTGTTCTGACCCTGCTGCAGGATTTCCTTGCTGTGTGGTCCCTTCAGCCAGTGGCACAAATCTGGGCTCCTCTAAGGGGAGGGTGGCAATGCTTGGTGGGGAGAGTTACTGGATTTCATTAAATCCACATATTCTGTTTGTCTTGGCTCTGAAAGGAGCAGGAATCCTATCACACTGAGCCTTTGATTTCAACATGGATCATAAAAGGGCTGAAGTTTTATGTTCAGTGCTGAGATCTCTGCTTGCTGAGTTAATAACGAATAGAAACAGCAGGCTGTCTCTCTGGCATGGGCCAGCTCTGAGGTGGGGATGAGACAGGCACTTTGCCTGTGGATTTTAGCTAAGAGCAAAATCCAGTTCAGCCTTGAGAAAGCCATCAGTGCTCACAGACCCTCCTCCACTCAGTCCCCATTTCAGAAGTGATTCTCTGCCCATTTACTCCAATCTCATCCTCACCTGACTCTTCCTCTTTCCTTCCTTCCCCTTCCCTGACCACATCTTGTTCTTTTCTCTCATTCCCCTGCTGACACCTCTTGTCCCTGTGGCTCACTTGGAATATGCATTGAGCAGGGAATGGTCGGTAGCACTGCTAATTGACCAAAACCAGTATGATGGGAAACCTTGTTTTTCAGAGATTTGGAGTTTGATTTTTGTTAAGTATTATGAACCACCCCCCCCCCTCCAAAAAAAAAAAAAAAAAAAAAAAAAAAAAAGGTAAAGAATACACACACAAAAAAGAATATACACACAAGAATAAAGAAACTAGGAAACATTGGCACCAAGTAGTTATTCCATGCAGAAAATGGCACATATACTTTGCCAGTACAGAAGGAGATTTGGTTGCAGGGTGCTGCCAAGCATCCTACAGGATTTCTGTGACTGGGGTGGAAATCTGTTTCTCCAGGCTGGCAGTCACTTGCTCTGACTGCAGACTGATCAATTTCCTGCTTCATCCCCACGTCTCACCCAAAGCATTCCCTCCCCAGCTTTAGCAAAGGTGGAGGTATGAACTGCAGCTCCCTAATTAGCTGCACAATCCTCAACACCTTGTCAGCTTTTGCTGTGACTTTTTCAGGGATCCATTGGGAAAAAAGGGTCCATTTGCACTAATAGTCATAATTGAATTACATCTGGATTAAATTTTCTCTGATATTCTTTCTAGAGTTTCTTTTGGCTAGGTGTTACTTCTCCTATATTTAAGACTCCTTGTCTTAAATATACAGTTGCAAAATTAAATGCAAATATAAATATGTTACATTTGTCAGGGAATGGTTGAATCGATTTGGCTGGTAAAATGATCACATGTATCTAGAATAGATACCAGGTCAGCTTAAGTTACATGGTAGGTTAAATTTTGGAAGCAGTTCAACATTCAGAAATATAGGAGCCATATATTTGTGAGATGTTATCTTATTGTCGTAATTTATTTGCAAATAAAGTGATTCCGTTATAGTTTGTGTGCTCCTAAAGTTCTTTGTGACCAAGGCTATTCAAATGCAAGTTTTGTATAATATTAGAAATTTTTATGCTGTTATATCTGTTCAGAAATAAAGACATCCAGGTCTTAACCCAAATCCCCCAAATTGCAGTACAGACTGGTGATTAATTCTTGAATCACAGCAGTGAAATCTGTTTGGAGGAGGATTAAAGAAGGGGTCTAGTGGGTCCACAGATGGATGGTAGATATCATGTGTTTCTTTCCCCTCAAGTGCATTATATCATATTTCCTCTAATGCAAAATTTAAAGCGACTCTAAAGCAGAATGTGTCATGTCAAAGTGTGGTGGAAACTTGGTCTTAAAATTGAATTATATTAATTTAAAAATAAGCTTAGGAATTTTTCTTCTCCTCAAATTCCAGGCTTCCATGTGGTTGTGGCTGCAAGGACAGGAGAAATTTCTTGTAGATGGGATTAATATAATTTAATATCATATAAATTAAATATATTGTTTTTCAGCTCCAGTAATAAGAGATGCTGTCATGGGAAACCACCTCACATTTGCATTTCTATGTGATACAGAATTTCCTCAATGTTGGGGTGGGCAGATCAAACCAAAAAAGAGAGCTTTAGTTCAGAATTTAGATGTGGGTTCTACAGAAATGCTACTGTGTATTAAATACTTTGTAGTATCATATGTTAGAGGCTTTTAAAATGTGTCATCAATACATTTCCACATATTCACTGTCCAGATGGCACAAAAGTGCTCAGCATCCAAACAGGGATCACTGTGCCTCAGCTGCATGATGCACTCCAGCCCTGTGCAGGACAAAGTGTCCTGTTCTCAATTGATCCATAAATTTGGTATGCTTTCATTCCAGAGCTCCTGTGACAAGGATGTCATCCTGAACATTCTCAGTGTCCTCACTGACTTGCTGTCTTTGGGTAAGGAAGCAAAGATTTGGGGCAATGGCTGTGGGCTGGGGCAGAAACGGGGTCCTCAAGTAAGTCAGGGAATTCATACTTGAACTCAAACTTCACCAGGTGTTTGCAAGGTGAAAAAAATTTATAAATTTTATCTGTAGATCAGAAGTCCTTTCTCCTGTGTTTGAAAAGCTGAGTTTATTCAATGTTAAAGGAAAGAAAATGAGGCTCAGAGAAAGTTTCAAATTTTTCTTTTTAGTTTCAAAGATACCCATGGGTTGCAAAGTATTTCATAATCCCTGGCAGCCAACCACTGGAGAAGTTCACCAGTGCCATTGGAGAGAGTTCTGTGAGACAGGGAAAAGAACCTGAATTTCAGAGCCCAGGGACCCTCTAATGCAGAGGGTTCAGCCTTCTCTCCAAAAGGCACTTCTACCTTGGGCTGCAGGGAATAGTTGTCATTTTATGTGCTCAAAGCCACATGAAAAAAATAAGTGTATTGGAAAAAGAACTGAAAAAAAAAAAAAAATCAGGTTCCTTTTCCTTTCTGCTCCACCACAAAAATATCATCTTCTAAACAATTCCCAACACAACTAAGCTGCCAGGCTGTGGGGGCTGCATAGGTGAGTGAGGCATCCTCCTGGGTCCCCCACTCCTGGAAGCCCCACCAGAGACATCACCTGTCCAGCTGGGCCTCCCTTTTGGAGCCCTGCAGCCCTGCTCCTCAGCTGGGTGCTAGGATGGCCCCCATGGAGAATAAGGGGTCCTGCTCTCCTCTGGGAAATGAATGAGCAGCATCCCCCAACCACAGAGCCTGGATCAGTGTTTGTTAACACAGTAAGGCTCCCAGGGTTGGAGTGTGATTTCTTTGGAGACCTACATTTATTTGAAAGCTGTCCCCAAGGCTTCCCTAGGATTCCTTTTCATTTGGCAGAAGCCCAGTGCAGCTTTAGTTCTTTCCTTGTTTAATTTCCAGTATCTAAGAAAAGATCACTGAGCCTTTTGCTTCTTTGAAACCTGTCCGTGTCTCTGCTTATTCCTCTCTGCCACGTTTCAGTGCACAGTGAAAACACTTCTGCAGCATGTGGGCTTGGAGAGACAACAACTGTGGTGCCAACAGGCAGCAGAGCACACAGTTCCACCACACAGGGACACCACCATGGGGACACCAGGGGTTCATGGCCAATTCTGCAAATTCTCCTGCATGCACAGCACTCAAATATTGTCCAAGTTCCATGGGAGCTCCAAGTGCTCCTTGCAGGCTTTGTGAGAGCTGTGGCTCAGGGAATGGATGCTCTGAGCAGTCTGTCCTCTCTTCCCCAGGCACTGGAAGAAGAATTCACTACGTGGTCAGCAAAGGGGGCAGTGAGGCTTTGCTGCAGGCGCTGGCCACGGCTGCCAGGACGGAGCCCCCCGACCACGGCACCCTCCTGCCCCTGCTGCGCCTGCTGGCCAGGGTGGGCCAACGAGGTACTGGGTGCTGGGGGCTTCTGGAGGGGGGACAGAATCCAGGGTGACCTCATTGTGGCCTCCCAGTAGCCAAAGGGGACAGATTTTAGTGGGGCCTGTTGATACATGGCAAGGAGTAATGGTTTTAAACTGAAAGAGGATAGGTTTAGATAGGTTGTAAGGAAGAAATATTTCATGATAAGGATGGTGAGGCACTGGCATGGGTTGCCCAGAGAGGTGGTGGATGTCCCATCCCTGGAAATACTGAGAGTCAGGTTGGACAGGGCTCTGAGCAACCTTGTTTGGTGCAACTAATTTCAAAGAGTTTGGACTAGGTGGCCTTTAAATGCCTTTTTCAATCCAGACTATTCTATGTTTCAGATATGGTAATTCAAAGTAAACCCCATGTTTTTCTTTTTTCAGTGAGATTAATATTGATTTAACTCATTGATACATTTGAGTGCCTTTCTTATAAGATTTTGAGTTACAAGGCATAATAATCATACATTTAGCAGCACAGCTGCAATGACCTGGCCTTTGCAACAGTATAGCTCTCATTTGCTTTTCACAGATAGGAAGTTTGGGTTTAAGGTGCAGAAGGCAGAAGCCACTGATATAATACTGAGCTTGACAAGAAGAGAGCTGGGCCACCACCTGCACCTCACCCACTGCCTCTGGGTCCTGAGGGTTTGTGCTTCTAATGGTGAGTGCCAGGATTTTCCTCTTTTTTTCTGTGTGACAACCACCAGGGTTCTTTTTTAGTCGTTTCAATGCAAAGGAACATCATTCCTGGTAGGGTTAGTGCCTGCATGCACCATTAATATACAGAAAAACACAAAAGCCAGAACAAGCTTAGAAAAAGGTGCTCCTCAAGGGCCTATGCAGCCTTTACAGTGCATTTCATCTGCGAGCTATGGAAATAAAAGTGTTGTAGTGAAAAATATTCATGGCAAAGATCTCCTATTCTGGAATACAGACAGTCAATTCTTTTGCTCTGAGAGTTGGATACCTTAAGTCTCTATACAGCTCCCATTACAATAACAGCCAAATGTCTCATTATTGTTGATTGTATTGAACCTCAGAGAAGCTCCATGAGGGTGGAGAAGCAGAGGGAGAGAGAAATCTGTTACTTATTCAAGGTCCCCCAGGAAGTAGATATTAGATCCCGGTCTTCTGACTAGTATCCCCTCAGATGTGCACTCTCCCAGCTTTTCTTGCTTGGCAATGCTCTCAAGTTAAATGATTCAAGCAATGGGATTTCCAGTATTCTCTCTGGAATCATTACAGATTCATAGAGGCTTTCTGTGCTATAAAGCATTGAGCTCGTCAGGACAAATTTCCCTTTGCTCACTCTAACCCTTTCCTCTCCTTCCCTACATCCCTCACCCAGCAGATAATTCTTGATGACCATGCTGTGTGCAGTCTGCTTTGTGCATCCTGAGATTTAGCTCTCCTGGCACCCAGCCCTGCAGGTTCCCTTCTGCCTGGACAGGAGCTGGCTTCATGCTTTGGGCTTCCTCAGGCAAGCAGCCAAGCCTCAACACTCAACCCCTCTCCCCATGATAAGCAGTATTTGAAAGTCTGAGTGTGGCTGAAAATGCAGCCAAAGCCAGAAGATGAAATGTGCCATTATTTGGGTTTCACAGCTGTGCAGTGACCCAGTGCTGCCTCTCACCCCAAATCTTCCCACTTCCCTGCTCCCTGCCTCAGTGCACCTGCACTCAGATCAGCTGCTGTTTCTGCAGGGGTTTTAGGATGCACACAGCAGCCTGACCTCCTTTCTGTTCATGTCAGACCCCAGAACCCCAGCTCTGCTCCTTTGCTGGAGCATCTCTGTCACTCTCCAGGTATCTCCAGCACTCTCCATTAATAACTTTGACTTTGTGGGTTCTGTGGCCTAGCTGGGAATCTGCAGGGGAGGTTAGGTGAAAATCTGTGTGGGTGTGATATCAAACCAGGGAGTTAAGTGTTCCCAACCTTAAAAATGATGGACTGGAACTTTAGGGGAGCCAGAACCATACAAAACTCTCTAGAGTGCTTAGGTATGAAAGCAGTAAAGACGAGATCTTGTCTCAACTCATGCCCCACTCTGGGCTGCTCCTTTCACTGCCACCAGATGTTTGTGGCTGCTCACATCGTGCTCTGGAGCAGGATGAGTTTGAGCAGCCTTGTCCACCACCCTGTCTCTAATGAATTGCCAGCAGTGTGAATGTAGCTGGCAGGCCTTGCAAGGCTTTCCATCACAGGACAGCTTGGCAGGGACACAGTAGGACAGCAGGAGATGATGGGCCCTCTGGCAGCTCTCTGATGGCCACTGGGAGATATCTACAAAACAGCCAAAACCCAGCAGTGGGCAGGCAGCCAGGGCTCCTTCTGGCTGCTGTTGATTGCTGATCCTTTCACCTTGGTCGCTTCCATTTAATATTTCAGGGCTGTATTTGTTCCTTCATTACACTGAGATATCCTGTCTCAGAGTGGGGTGGCCTGGCTAAACACCTAGGCTATGCATTAGGTATTGAAACTGATTGCAAAATCTATCCATAAAAGTTCCTAGCATGTTCAAAAGTAAAGGATGAAAGGGAAAATTTGCCTAGATGAAATTAAAATGCATTCAGAAGCCCGCCAAAACCACTTCCACTCTGCAAAATAATAGCACAGAAAGAAAACTTTCCCCTTTAAGCCCCCATGAAATGAACTGTCCTCACTGAGTTGCATGTAGGAAATGTGGGATGAATTTGAGCTCTGTCATTCTTTTCTGGGAGAAGACCTTGTTTAATTATGATTTGTTCATTTGTTCTTTGGAAGTACAATGTCTACAGGAAAAGGGGCTTTGGGGAAGGAGCTGTAGGACTGGTTTTGCACCTGATTTTGGCTCAGGTTGTGTCCAGAGACAGCTTTGTGCTTCACTTTCTGTGTTTGTAAGGGGACCTGTGGAGTCCAGATGGGAGCCCAGAGAGCTCATAGCCCCAGAGGCAGCTACTCTTCCCCACATTTCTTTTAGGCAACGTTTGCCAGCTGCCTGCTTCAGAGCTGACTGCTTTTTTCCTTTTATTGCCATAGTTACCACGGGAACTATGCTTGGCATCAATGGAGCCATGGAGCTGCTTTTCAAAGTCATCACTCCCTACAGCAAGAGACACGTCAGGACGGTCAGGTAGGCAGCAGCCCCAAGGGAACTCATCTTTCCAGGACAGCAAGAAATAAAATTTTGGTTCCACTTGAAGAGGCAGAGAAATCAGAAATGTATGCAGTTTCCACTCACTTTAAATCTGCAGGGTTTTTTAAGAGGCAGAAATAGTTCCCTGAAGGACACGTTAATGCTGTGATTCATCATATGATTCATGCTGGTGGCCCTTTATTTGTAGTGTGCCCTAGACAGTGATGGCAGCTTGATTGCAAGGTACCCTCCTTCATTTCCCAGCCACAACTGGGTTTTGAGAAGCGTGTGCTGGCAGCACACAAGCCACTCCTGCCTCCCACTCAGCAAGAGCCTCCTGCCACCACCAGCCTGGGGGGATGTCGAGTGGAATTGTGGCAGTGCTGCCTCATCCTCCATTTGCAGAGTCATGACCTGGTCATCATGATATTTTTGAAGCATGACAGCTCTTACTAGTATTAATCTGCGTCTGCTTTTAAGCCCATCCCACATATTTTAAATTGTTCTTTCCTGAAGACAGCAAGTCCATTTTATATCTTCATCTTGATGCTAAATGTTAGTCCTCGAGTTGTCTGATCTGACCACTTCCTCAGATGCCTTTCAAGGCAAACTTTATAAGAGCATAATACATATCTCTGGCTTGCTCTATAAAAGCAGGAGGAAGAATTTCCTGCTGTGAGCTGTGTCCGCACAATCCCATTTGCTTAAACCACACAGAACCTGCCAGTTCTCCTGCTGGGACATTCAATGGCCTGTGGGGCACAGTGCCTGCTTGCTCAGGCACGTGTCAGTAGGGACATGGCAGCATTCAGCCATGGTTTCTGCATGTTCCTGACATGGGTGAGATCCATGGCTGGTGATTTCTGAGGAAGCAGCTTCAGGTAGAGCACGAGGTGAGAAGAATGGACAGACACAGCACAGCAGCTTGGCCACTGTTTGCCTAGCTGTGCTTGAACTAGGGGCCAGTCACCCTGGATGCACTAAATAATGTCCATCCTGCTGCTGCCATCAAAGACTGATAGCAGTTTCACAATAACTGGGAAGGAATTTGAATTAATTTCCACCAGCCACCAGTGCTGAAGCTGCACATCAACAATAGTATTGCAAACACACTGTTTGCTAAGTGCAGCTTTCTTCCAGTTCCTCTGCCTACATGTCTGGAGATACACAATTTTTTTGACAGTTTGCTTTTCTAAATAAGATACTGAGGGGGCCCAGCAGATGCACAACTTCCTGCAGCTGCCTTGTTGATGGGAGCCAACTCACTTTTGCCTGTACTTTTGGCTTTTAGCACAGTGCCTGTAGCTGGAGCTGCTTCATGGCTTCAGTTCTCTTAGACAAAGCACCTGAGGTTCCTCTACGTGGGGATACCAGGATGTTTCTTACACAGACATTTGGATATTACCCAACTCAAAGAATATTACCAATAAGATACTGTTCCTAGGATATCTGAGCATCCTCCAACATTCTCCTCAAGCCTCATTTAATAACTTTAAGATTTAGGCAACCTGGAGAACTGCCTTATGTATGACAGGGGTGCCCAGGATGAGTTAGACCCAGAGCTGGGCTTGGCTTCTGAGGCAACCAAAAGTGATTGATGGGTCCAAGCCCAGGCTTAACTAAGCAGGTTCCTCTAAATTCCCTGTTTCTCTTCCTGTGGAAGTGTTGGTTGTGATTAGATCAGTGTAAGTTCTGCTTCTGTGATAGGCCAGGATCTGTGTGTGATGGGACTGGGGCCTGTATCAATTTTCTGTTAAGCAATGGGACTGGTTGCCTAAAGGCTTTTAAGATGAATTTTGTGCACAAGTGCTTTATTTTCCATTGACTGTTTCCCATAGGGGATGTGGAAGCCTTGATGTCTGTCACACCTTTCTAGCCTGGCTTCTTGGTGAGATACATTTAGAGATTCAGGAAGTGTTGCTGTAAGTGTAGTCTGTAAACTGCTCTAAAATACTCACTTGTAAGGGAAACAACCAGAGAAACACACTGCTTTTGATTTAAATGATTCCACATTGTCAATATGCAGTATTTAACTTTTACTTCCTTTTATCTGCTGTACAAGGAATATTCTGAATTCTTCTGTCAACATTTTTTTCCATTTGGAACACAAACACCAGAAAAACTCAAAATTGCCCTCAGTAACTCCCATTTTATAGCTAATAAGCCTTTTTATTTATTACTGAAAAGCTTGAATTTATTTTTCATTTGAAAAAAGGTGTCTTGTGCATTAATTTTTGTCTACCTGAGCTTTCTCACTGCTAGTTCAGTTTCCTAATTTTATTTCCTAAAATATTTGTACTCTTCTTAAAACATATTTTTCATAAGCGTGCAAACAGCACATACAGTCTTTACTGGGACTCAGCTCACAGGAAAAGGTGATTTGGCTCCCACCTACTCTTGGTCTGATGAACAACAACCATAAATCAGCTGAAGCCTGGTGGCCACTCAGCTGGCCTGCTCAGGGCTCACAGCTGTGCCTTTTTGTTTCATAACTAAGGGCAGATGAGAAGCTCAGTGGCACAGTGGAGACAGCCTGTTTTACATCAGAGGAATCACACAAACCTGTTTTGTCTTAAAACACAATTGCAACCCTTTAAAAGGCACTAGTTGCTCGTTAGCTGTTGGAGGTTCTGTTTGTTTGCAGTTCACTTAGAAGTGCTGATTTCATTGTGGAAAGTGGTTTTAGGAGATATTGTTGGAAAGAATTTAGGTCTTGAGACCAGAAGAACAGACTGTGGAGTGGGTACAGATCTTCTCTCCCAGCATTAGCAATGCCTGGAATAGCTGCAGTCTGAAAGCCCTCATCCTCTTTGCAGTTCATCAGAAAATGGAGGTGGGTACATGTGGGGAAAATTCCTAAAACCTTGCCAGGTGGCTGGGGCAGGACACTTATGGATGGGTTTTCTGAGCTGGGGAGAAAACATAAAAAGGGGTCATGTTCTTTGTCTAGCTCAGCACGTGCTGCCAGCTATCTGACACTGGTGCAGCTCTTCCCAAAGTAGCTGTGGCTATGCTGAAATTGGGAGAGTGGTATTTTGGTGTAGCTTTTGGTCACAAAAACATCTGCTTCATTTTGGTTATCAGTAGGGAAGTTGTAGAGAACAACAGCCTCTACCCTGCCTACAGAGGAAAACTCTGATGTTGTCCCAGGAATGCTTTGCCCCTCACTTTGCATTTGCTCTTCTCTTGATACCTTCTCTCCACCCCATATCTATGTGCCACCCTGGTTTGCCTTTTTTGTTGGGAAGGAACAGCTGGCAACTGTGGGAGCTGAGATTACCCTGGCTCTCTGATCAGCTGCCAGGAATGCAGCATTGAAAATGCACCACTTCTCTGGTGGGCACACATGCATTCCCCTGTCCTGGGCACCAGCAGGGCCAAGGTCACTTTAAGAATCTGCCCTGGAGAGTGCCCTGTGAGAGCTATTTATTTAGCCCACTAAGATGTGGAAACAAGATACATAGTTCTATTTATTTTTCCCAGTGGCAAAGCTCTGGGGTATTTAGAAATAGTCTCCCCATGCTCCAATTGACCTTTTCTGGGTATGTGCCAAGTAGCTCTGATTCCCCTGAGACTGTGACTCATGGGCTTTGCTGGCTTTAGTCAGGCATTTGAGGTCTTTAGCTTGCTGGTGCCATGACTGTGGATCTCTCCAGAAGTATCCATATCTGAGATAAAAGCCATATGGAACAAGCATGGAACTCTCTGAGGTGTAGAGAACTCTTGAGTTAACCACTGTGAAATCCAAGGGAGTCAGAGACTTAAGGCTGTCTTCCCCATCTCTCATGGTGCTGTGCTGCAGAGAAGGTTTTCTGATACCTTTTACAGGGACAGTTTAAAATAAAGCCAGATGATGTTCTGCTTTTCTCAGTTCTGTTTATGTCAGTAGCTGGGATATCTGATAGGAGTGTGTGTGGGATGCTCAAATCTTCACTCCATCAACACCTTCTCTAATGTAGTCTCTGATGCCTCACACACTGCAATGATCACTGCTCTTTTCACCTTCCATCCTTATTATTCCCTGTATGTTCCACAGCTTCTACCCTTCTCCTGTTTTCCAGTGTCCCTTTCAACACTGTTGCTCGTTTTCCCAGCTAACTTGTTCTGAGCAGTGTTTGGATGAGTTGTGGAATGTGACAGTGGAGGGTGTTGGCTCTCTAGTCAGCCAGGAGCTGGTCTCCCCTGCATGACTCTGTCCAGGTTGTCAAACACGAGGTGTCCCCACCAGTGGCTTTGGAGGCTGTGAGTTTGGCTACATGTTGTGCAGGCTCTTCTAGGACTCCTCATGTTGAAGAGAGTATCAAAGAAGCTGAAGGCAAAACCCTCAGAATTTATTCTTCCTTCATAAGAGGAAGAATTCCTATGCTTTAGAAAATGGCAAATGTTGGGGTGCATTGGTGGTTCCCTCCATTATGTTTTCCTTTTCTGCTGTTAAAAGGTTGGAGCACAGTTTTATTAAAGCAATTTGGAGAGTCTTTTAAAATGTCTTTGTTTTTCAAACCTCTATGAGTACATCTATTTATTATACTGAGCAGAGCTGGCTCATATTAAGTGTTCGCATAAACCTCGTATGAAAGATTACAACAAGAGTGAGCATTCATCAGAAATAAAAACTCTTTCTGTGGGTATTCAGAAAACTTGGCTTTTTACACTGGGCTATTCCAGTAAAGTTTGACTACTTAATTAAAAGTGGAAAGTGAATAAAAAAGGTCTGGGAATGGCGCCAAATTAATTCACTAGAAAATGTGATATGCAGAAATTATCTGCCTTTTCTCGTGTCCAGCATTACCCACTTCTGACATTTGATCACAATTCTTCTTACATTTGGTGCTTATTGGATAGTCCCAGTGCCTCAAATGCTTGCTGATAATCTATCTTTTCATTAAAGGGAGGAAATCCTCCCATGTAACTTTATTTCACCTGAGGTGGATATCTGGATTCCTCACATACTGAAGGGAAAAAGAAGCAAATTCTCTTCACCTGCAGTAAATGTTTGCCTCTAGAAACTTGGGGTCTTGAAAATGTTTATTTCTCTCTGTGAAGTGGAGGGTGAGTCTGCAGTGGGCAACCTGGAAGTGGCATAATGGGCATTTAAATCTGGGTCAGGTAGAAGATTGCTGAAAGAGATTTGTAAAGTGGAGTCAGATCCATCTGGTGCCAGGGCTCAAAACCCAGGAGGACTGAGAATACCACAGGTGTCTTTTTTTATTGCTGATAAGTGCTCAGGGGTGATTTGAGGTGGGGAGAGTCCTGAAACATGCAAGGATATTGATGGCACTGTTGCTGTGGCCATGAAGTGATTCCTTTATCCCATACTTCTGTCAGAGTGGGAGCTGAGGAGATTTTTACTGACTTCAGGAATCAGAGCTCATGCAAGTGGAAAGAGAAATGCCAAGGTGATCAGGAGAGCACATCTAAAGCTAAAAGCCATATTTAATCAGATATTGTGTCAAATTGACCAAGGAGAATATGAAGACCTTGGAAATGCTGAAGATGTAAGTTAGGGGGATGTACATAGCTTCAAATTAGGCTTTGCATATAGTTTTACATATATATATATAAAATTCTGGTTTTTTTAGAAAACCTGTTTTGTTTGCATACAACTGAGATTCTGTTTTCTCATCTTGAAGCTGCTGCTTTCAGTGCAAGGTTGAAGTGTTGAGCCTATAGTGTTGAAAAGTGACCAAGGTGCCACATCAAGAAATGCTCATACAAGTGCACTCCTGACCTTAACACTGACAGAAGAAACCAGAACAGCACTGGGCTATGTCTGGTTTAGACAATGAGAGAGGAGATGTGTACTGGGGATGACCTGAATACTGCACTTATCTCTTCTGCTGAGAATGATGGAGAGGCATATGGAAGAGATCCAACTGCAAATGTGCCCTAGGCCCCAGTGCAGGCAGTTAGATTTTTCCCTTAATCCTGGATAATGTCTTGCTGGTAGACCACCATAAACATTTACTGCAGTTTCATCTCCTGGGTTGGTCTAAACTTCCAGCTGCCCTCTTCTTGAGCAGAAGAATATGTGGCATATCTGGCCACTGCCAGACTGTATTTTGAGAAAGAGCAGAAACTCAAGGCAGCAACATGGTGATGGTGATTAGTTCTTCTTCAACCTGATAGGGAAGCTGTTGTGATGGGTTCAGCTTTGTGCCTTTGTTTATTTGGCAATGGTTCCTGATAGAAGATCAAAAGCAAATCATTCTTAATTCCACTTGTTAGTCTGTGTTTTGTCATTAATCATGTTGAGCAGTCTGGATATTTAATTGGAAAGTAACACATGATTCTATTGGAATGTGGTCAGAATTAATCAATGCTTAGCATTCTGAGAATAAACAGACACTATTTGGTTCACTTGATTCGTGTAGAAAATTCATGGGAAGGGAAAAAAACATTTCTGTTGAGCTATATCACAGCTAAATGACTTGCTTCCCATCTGGCCTTGATCTACATGGGATTTATCCTAGAAGTCCTGTTAAATAAAACTAGAAAATAGCATTCTGAATGAGACGATGCCAGCAACAAAGGAAAGAGTGTTGTCTTGAAAATTTTTCTTTCTCTAAAGTGTCTCTTCAACTTGACTAAAATCTCAGATAACAAGAAGCAGGGATGATTGCATCACTGAGATAAGTAAATAAACCCTACTGTGCAAATTTATTGCAATGAGCCATTGTAATAGAAGAAATTATCTTGGAGCCAGTGGTGTCCCAGTTTCATGCAGTTCCTTCTCTTTCATTATTTTTACGGTCTGTGTGGTTTCTCTCAAAGAATTACCTGTTCTAATATCAATAATCAGTTAGAAAATCTCATTTCAGACTGGTGGTATGTCAGTGCTGCTTTGCAGATCAAATGGAGTTGCATTTCAGAATTACACTTTACTGGCATTGTACTGTTAATAGCAGTAGATGAGAGAAATTGAAAAATTAAGAGGTAGAGACAAGGGAAAAAGAGATGTTTTCAGGCGAGATTTGAAAATAGATGAGGAATTGATGAGGCAGAGAGGAAGAGCATCTCCCAAGGTTGTTCCAGAGGTCTGGAAGAACACATGGCACACAGAAATCCTGGTGCCATCTCTTGGTAGCCTTTGGAATGGCACGTTTCACCACAGATGCACCCACCTCTGAGGCATTAAAAATTGGTGAATGGGCATTATATGGAGAGAAATTCACTTCTGAGCTTAAGTTTATGTGTCATGGGAAGGAGGAACTGATTTATAAATGGAACAGCTTAGTGAGACTGTTATTTTGAAGGAGATGTTTGCCTTTTGCTTTTAGGTTTTGCTTATGTTTTACATCTATTTCAGATTAGAGTTTGAAAGAGAAACAATGCTTTCAGCTGAAGGCATTTCTTTGCCTTTCCTCTTATTTCTCCCCTTTGGTGAGCTAGAGTTCTATGTTTGGAAAGATGCTGTGAGGGCAATTCCCTGCTGTTCTCAAGTGCTTGGCTTTTCACAGCCAGTGGCTATGGCAGATGCAGTTTGTGGCTGGCCTCACGTGATGGCTTTGGGTATGTCCATACTGCAGGCAGCTCTGGCTTGGTTGGGTGGGAGATTCCCTCTGCCTGAGCTTTGATCTTCCTCCTTCTCCTAATGAATGCTCAGGCTTGCAGCAGGGCCTCCAGTGTGAGCTACACAAGCTTCTTAGGACATGTTATGCAGTCTGGGAGTATTATTCACATTGCTGTATCTTTGTTCTAACTGGATTAAAACTAACAGCTGGGTGCCTCACTGCAGTCCCACTGCCTCCTAGGATCTCTCTGAGGTGTATATCCCATGTAACCATGGAAACTACTGTCACTCCCATTTAAATGGGAGGTGTGACTTGATTTCATACATCAGTTGCATCTTGGAGTGTTTCCCAGAGTTAGATGAATTGTTAATGCTGATAGTTCTGTCTTGAAGCTGAATGTGATAGTACCCCATAAGAGGTTATGGTCAAGACTAGTATGAACTGGTTATGCCAAGCATTTTGTAAGTAGCACATCAAAACCAGAGTGGAATTATTAAAATTTAAAAAAAAAAAATCATTAGAAGGCTGTTAGAAGGATTATAAGATATTTCATAATTTAGGAAGAAATGAAGGTTTGGGATGGCTTCTGGAAGTAGGTGCGTTATCTGTGAGATATGGAACGTGCAGGCTCCTGATCTTGAGTGCAGGGAGATCTTTCACCAGTGGTGGTGTGGCTGTAAGGGTAAAGAAGGCAAAAAGTCCAAAGTTAGGAGACAAAAGATCTCTGGTGTCTGAGGTGTTAACCTGAAATGCTGTGGGGAAGTCACCTGAAATCAGACTTTTCATACACTTAAACCCACACCTTCCTCTTGCCTTACTAAGGGTAGTGAGGGTACCCTTAGCTCTGCCAGATGCATTCAGTGAGAACATACATGGGGGAATGAGAAAGGGGAGAGAAGAATGGTAGGGAATTTGTGACAGGTTTTGTGTTCAGGTAGGATGTGGTTGAAGTGGACTGTGGAGTGAATGTGGAGCTGGTGCAGTGAGGAGAGGGTTGAGCAACGTGGTTATGTGACCTTGTAATCACGTTTGTGAAGTGCCAAAGCCTTCAGAAAACCTCAGCCAGGCAGCCCTGGGGGATGGGGGCTGGGGAAAAGGGATTTCCAAACAAAGCCTGTCTGAATGTGCATGTAGAGATGCTGAATGAGTGCCCACCCTGCCTGTTTGCCTACATTGGTTTTCCTGTGTCAAGGAGACAAAGGAAGAATTCCCCCTCAGAAATCAGAGCTGAGCAATGACGTGAATCCCTGATAGAGGCCTGAGAGTGAGCAGATAAAGCTGAGGGCACTCACTTGTGTGTCAGCACATGTGAGAGCCCAGGAATCTCCTCTTCTTTGCTTTTCACTTGATTTATTGCCATTTCTCCTCACACCCAGGAGCCTCTTGCCCTTATGAAGAGGGTACAAAGCAGGTCTGAAATCCTCCCCACAAAAGCTTTAAATTCAAAGATAGATATGGGAAATTTGAAAAAAACCAACAATGAAAATAAGAGTCAATGCAGAACTTCTGCAGAAATAATTTGCATAATGTTGTCCCTACAAGGAAATGAGCCCAAATAATTTCCTGTGGTGGCTGGGGCTTTTTCCCAGCTCCATCAGTGCTGGCAGGTAGAGTGTGAGCCAGTCTCTAGAGCTATCAGTGCTTTTAAAGCACAGCAGTGATTAGACCTGCCCTGAGCAGAGTTATATGACACAGCGGAAAGCCTTAGCAACAGCCTTTCTGCTGCAGGGTTCCCTGTCCTGATAGCCTCACCAGCTCACTGTTGGAGCCTCACCAGCTGTAGCAGCAGCAGGGTGACTGAATTAGAGATACAGAGGCAACACAAGAGGCTCATTTCCAGTGGGTGAAAGAGAGCTCCGAAGTCTTCAGTGTTTCAAGATCTTCTGAATGGTTATCAAACAATTATTACAGAGAATGAAAGAGATATAGTAAATAATAGGGTGTTTACCAATGAAGGTGAAATGAATTTTTTAGGGGGAGAAGGTTTTGTAACAGCAGTGGCACAGATTCAGTGCAGGGCTCTGGCTCACCAGTGCTGGCACAGCTCTTCTCAATCTCTCTATCTGCAGGGCAGCACTTGGAATTGCAGCAATGCCAGTAAAACCTGTAAATAAACCCAGAGCTGAGTTGCTGTGGGAGGTGTTTGGAGGCAGGGCTTGGAATGTGGAGGGGAGAACCTGAAGGCTTGAGGAAGTGGCTGGTGAGGAAGAGCAGGGCAGCTGATTCCCAGCATGGATGGGCTGCAGCCCTGGGGATGGGAATGGAAACTCCCCCTGAAGGACAAACCTTGAAAAGGTCATGGCTCTGAGACAGCAAAAGCCAGATTATTGCAGAATAGAAAAGAGAGAATCATCCTATAATTTCAGCACACTAAATCCATGTGTTTCTTTCCTGTGTTAAAGGGATAAAGCTCAGGCCTTGTGTGGACCATAGGGCATATGCTGCAATGGCACAACAGCTGTCACTGTCTAGTCAAAAGCTTAATTTCCTCCATGTTTTTCATTATTGAAAATTGCACTTAAAAATTTGTGGTCATTCCAGTTTTAACCACCTTCCAGATTTTTACTATCTAGGAAAAAGTGTGGAAGAACCATCCCAATAGTGACCAGAATTTTTCCTATTAATTTTAATTCTTTATCCCTGTTGCTTCATTATTATGTTTATACCTTAAGTTCTACCAGCCTTGGCTTTGATATGATCTGTTTTCAGGTGCCAGAGTTTGGCTGGATTATGTAAAATGGAAGATTTCCAATGGAAAGGAAGGGAGGAAAAAAAACCAAACCCAACCCCTAACTGTCATTACTTAGACTTTTACAAATTACTGCTTTAAAAAGCCCCTGTAATTGTGCCAGTGTGACATTGAAGCTTTCAAACAGCAAATATCAAGAGAATTTGACCCAGTATGTGCTGCATTTTGACATTTACTGACTTTATCTTCCTTTTAAACATTCTAGCTATATGTTGTGAAGAACAAGCACCAGCATTAAGATGTGACCAGATTATTGCTTAGTGAGGAGTTAGACATGTGCAGCTGAACAAATTCATTAGTCTGTGGGTGGCTAGATCAGGGTTAGGGTTAGGCTGGAGCAGCCACAGCAGCCAGGTGCTGCCTTACCAGCAGCCTCACGTGCTCCATGGTGCTGCAGAGACCTGTGCTGCAATCCAGGCTGCTGTGAGCTGCCTGATCTCAAATCCCCTTGCTTGGAGATGTGGGGGGAAAGCTGATGCTATGGCAGCCTTCCTGCCCATCCTCTCAGTCAGTCTCTTCCTGCATGTTGAACCTCAGGCACCAGCTGGATAAAGTGCTGAGTGTTAGGCAAGATGGGTGATCTAGCAGTTAAATCTGTTTCTCTGACTCTTGTGCATTCTAGGGAAATGAACAAACACCTCATTCTTTCCCAGGACCTTACCTATGCTGTTCCCACTGCTGTCTCACACAGGCTGCTCTTTGAAATGCTGCAAATCTCGAGGTACTGTGATTGCAGAGAGCCTCATCTCTGACCTGCAGCCTGCAGGTTGCCTTCCCTGCAGTCAGATGTCCTATTTCTGTCCTGCAGAGCTGTGCAGAGGAGGACAGGACAAGGACAGGGTCACAGCAGGCATTGGGATGCTGCTCTTGGGGGTGGTGGCTCAGCCTGCTTGGAGGGACAGCTTCTGCAGAAAATGCATCCTAATTTGCAGCCTCTGTCCTGTTTTGTGTGAGCCTGGTCAGTCCTCAGGTAATTCTGCTGCCTCCCCTATCACAGCCTGGCTGCTTTGTGTCCAAAAAGCTGCTGCAGGGCAGTGAGAAAACCTTCTGCTTTCCACACCTTGGCTCCCTCTCCTGCAGCTCTGTCTCTGGATGTACTGCACAATACAGCAGCATCCCTACCCCCTGCACTCACTATCCAGCAAGACAAACCACAGAATGGCAGAGAGAGGTGGAGAGCAGGATGGCTTTATCTGCTAAATCCTTATTGAAAATCCCAGGCAAATTAATAAGCTTTTCTCCCTGCTCTGCGTTTGCAACGTTTTTCCCCCCTATAACTTCATGCCTTCCTGTGGCAAAACTAGTCAATATTATACATTTCTAACAACATTCTATGTGTGTTTTGCAGCACTCTGTTTTGGCACACATGGTGGGTAAAATGGGTATTTTTTTCTAGCACAGAAGACACATTTGAAAAAATTCTGAAAATTTTCTTAAAACTGCCTATTGGCGCTGACTGAAGGTACTTAGGTGAGACCTGAATTTTTTGAATCAATGTCCAGATTTTTGGAGATATTTAAATGTGTGAAGATGAAAGGGAATGTAGCCATAAAAGAAAGCCTCTTAGCAGGTTAATGGATTAACCTGTACAGTTAAAAGGTAGTTCTGACCTTCGTATACGAAGGAGCTTTGAAAAATCCTGCTGAGTACTACCTGCATGTTTAGACATAAAAATGCCTTTTAAATTCAGGTCAAGATGCCTATTGTGAATCCGTAAAAGAATGTTACTTTGTGATTCTCCAGCATGTTTATGCATTGTTCTCAATTTGAGGCTGATTTAATAGTGCCAATTAAGCTCAGTATTGTGTGCACGTGTGGCATACAAATGAATATCCCAGTATTTCCAAGCATGTTCCTGTTTGGAAGCATCAGTTAGGACCAAGAACTCTAAAGTGTCCAATTCACACTAAATTTAGTGCTGCAGGGCTATGTGTGGGTGTACTTAGGGACCACGATAATTAAAAACGTTGTAAAGTGGGAATGGCTGGAAAACAGGAAAGATTTGGTGACCTATTCTACACATTTTCTTCTGCATATTTTGTTGAAATTCCACTTGCAGATGAGCTTTTCAGGCAGGTCTAACTCTGACCACCATCCTTTGGTATTTGGTGGGAGTAATGGACAGAAACAGCCTGACCTGTGTGCATAACAGGGGAAGTGAAACTTCCTTGAGAAGCACATGGGGACTGATAAATCCATTGCATGCAAGAAGATTAATTTAATAGGTGTCTTTTTGTACTTGCACATGCTGCATGAAACAGCTTCTTGGTCTGGCATATTCAAAAAACCCTTTGCAATCCAGCCCTCTTTTCTAGAGATTTTAAACTTTGAGTTTCTTTTGGCTAGACTTTATGGATGTGCTTCATCTGAATAGGACCAGAAGGGAGTGAAGTGCAATATAAAGTCAAACTGATGGATCTATTTCTAGGGCCTTGTAATATGGAAACAATACCATTAGATTAAAAAAAACAAAAAAACAAAAAAACAAAAAACAAACAAACAAAAAAAAACCCCAGTGTTTTTTATCTTGTATTCAATATAAGTCATTCCTTCTTTTATTCTGAAACATCTGACTTTTGCTTAAAGAAAAGGCTTCTGTACAAGTCAGCCTTCTTTCTAGGAAGAGATCAAGGAAGATGATGCTTTCTCAGTCCTTCAGCTTCATAATTCATGTCCTTTTCAAGTCTCTTATGTTGTACACGTTTTTTAAATTAGCTTCTCTGAGAGATGTTTATTTCTTTGGTTGAAAAGACCAACCAACCAAAACCCCCAAACAAAACAGACCTCAAAATTCTGAAAACCAGAAGAAAAGCTGAAATGAGAACTCAGGTTTTCCATCCATTGCAGCAGCCTAGCTCCATGCAGGAAAGGTGACTATTTGAAACACAGCTCAAGGGAACCTTTCACTACAAAGTGCTTTTTAAAGATGTTGTACCCTGAGATTACTGCTGCCTTAGAGATGGTTTGTACTAACCTGCAGTCAGGAAGAGCTATGGCTCTTAGCCTTGATTGCATAGAAACCAGCCTCCCTTTTATGCTCCCAAATAGCTTTGGGCACAAGCAGTGACATGTGAGATACTTCTCTACCTGGACTGTCAGCAACACGAGCTTCTCTTGGATATTTCACTGCCATAATTGAGAGCATTCATAAAATGAAAATCTTGCAGTGGTTTGCCAGCAATATGGTGCATGTGAAGCCTTTTTTTTCTGGCATCATAAACCCCTGGGTACCCCCAAACTCTCCCTGTATCATTCACTATCAGAGATTCCCTGGTGGCAAAGCACCTGCAGTTCAATTTCCCTTAATGAAAGGAGTCCCAGTTGTCCTGCTGAGACTTGAGCCCAGGGTTTCTGGGTATGTCACCAAAAGTGCCATTTGACTTCATCATGCCCTAAGCAGGGTGCATGTCCCTCTCCCTGCCCTTACTCTGGATGTACACAGCACTCAGAAAAGTTTAAGGCTGAATAATCCAGAAGTAAGAAAAATGGGGCTGGGTGTCTTCCCCCATGTGTGGAGCACAGGTTCTCCTGTCAGCAGAGCCTTCATGTCAATCCCTGTGGTTTCCAGAGCAAAAGCTGCTGGGAATGGATGAGCTACAAATAAAATGACAGCTAAGGAGTGAGCCAAGAACACCAGGCTCTTTTGAACTTAGTAGTAACTGGATTGGGAGTGGAAGACAGCTGCCTGGGGGCAGGAGGGGGATTTAACCACATTCCCTGACACACTTTAACTGAGTATGAGATGTTCTGTAGGGCTCTGCTGGTGCTTGTTGGCAGATGTGGCCTCGGTGAGTGTCCTCACCCTGCCTCTTAATCAATCAAGGATGGTATTGACCCCCTTTCCCAGTCCCCTCACATGTGTCCCTGGGGTGGGAGAGCTGGGTTCTCACACTGTCAGCCTGGAACTGCCTGGGTGATGAATTTGTTAAGAATTCTGTCTGATTGTGAACCTTCCTGTGCCTTAATCTTGATGTGAATGACAAGCTGTCACAGCCTGCCTCAGCCATATCAGTGACATCTGACCCTGGAGAGGGAGCTGACGTAATCTGAGGTATGGCTTCTGCCTGGGGAGGCAGTGCCAGCTCTGCACTGCACTGTCAGAAATGCCTGGGCATTCTTTTGGCAGGGTTTTAAGCTTATTTCAATGTACCTTGGTCTTCTTTGTTACTACTTTGAAGCTAATTTAATTTAGAGCTGTAAAGAATAGCTTGACTTTTTAGGATATAGCTGTCTCCATTTCTGTATTTGTACACAAGAAAAAGTAGGATACTTGTAAGGATGCCTGGAGGATAAGCCTGGAGTCACTCTTCTTTCTGGGAAGCAGAGATGAAAGAGGCTGGGAGGCTTCACCTTTTCACTGATTTTAACCTGACAGGCTCCAGAGCTGGCAGAGATGTTTGGAAGATGCTGCAGTGAAGGCTTGGAGCTGAATCTGGGAACTGAGACACTCTGGTCACTGCAATGGATGTATCTATTAGAAAAGGAGTGTGTGGGGTTTTTCCCCTCATCTTTCAGCATTACACTAAAAGCACATCTGCACACAACAGCTGGATCTCCAAACTCCACCTGTTGGCTGTGTGGGGGACATTGCAGACTGTAAGCAAACTTTCCCTTCAGTGCAAGTTTTAATGCCTTGCTAACAAGGTGGAATTAAGGAGGACAAGATGATGGGTGTTTTTGCATAAGTCCTAGACTAGCATTGCTATGAAAATGCCAGCAGCATAAGCAGCTTTTCCCCACCCATATTTCCAAGACTTGTGAAGCTGCTGTTTTTAAGTCCTTAAAACAAATCACTGCACAATTGCCTGAATATTTCAGATCTGTATTTCTGGGCCATGAGCGAAATGACTTTCTAGGCATCTGCCTCAGATGAGATCTACCTTCTGGTAGGATTTATAAAGCACCTATTGCTTTGATGCCTGCGAGTTGTTTCTGAATATCTCCTAGTTGTCAAATGTGAAATCATCTTTACAGTGAGTGGTTCTGTGACTGTATAAATTCCAGTAGTTAAGTGCAAGTCCCAGGGGTTTGAGGCAAAATGCAGCTAGGTTATGTGTACACTTGAGGACACAGTTCTGCCTGGAGAGAGAGGCTGTGGAAGCTTAGGGGTTTTGAGCTCTGAGTCAGGGGTCCATTGTGCCAGGTGCTGTACAAATGCATCCTGCAGGGTCCCTTCCACCCACTGCTTGTGGTATAAAGAAACATGACAGCAATAAGTGAGTATATGAGAAATAGCAGGGTGAAGAGCAGGAGGAGTTGAGCAACATGGGTTCTGCCAAGGCAGAACCTTTTCTCACATTTCTATAAAAATAGTGCTTTATATCTTTATCATCCGGGTGTGATTGCTGCAAGGAATTAGGCATCAGGCTGAAGAGGTTTGTAATAAAGCACCAAGTCATTAGCTTTCTTTCAATAATTTGAAGAGAGTGTTGTGTGTTTCAGTGAGTAGAAGGCACAATTTCACAGAAGGAGGGATGGTTAAGTTACCTGGGGCTGATCTGCCGAGATCTTTTGGTTCATTTCTTTGTTCAGTCTTTGGCTTCTCTGCTGTCCCCTGTCTATTGCAGGCTAGTCCTGGGTGGTTGTGCACCACTAATGTGTTCTGTCAGTCTTAAAATCCTTCCATGCAGTCAACCCTGTATCTCTTCTGGAGTTGGGTTTTGTATTTTTAGGAATCCTGCTTTCTTCAAGAGACAGAAACAGGCACAGGATTGTCCATCATAATGCCTTGTGCTGTGAGCTGGGATTGGAGTGCAGAAGAGAATGGAAAAGTTTTCAGACTCTGCCTGCAGTGATTTCCAGCAAAAAATATCCTGGCAGCTCAGCTCTGAAAGGGTGACCTAGGCACAGGGCTCCTTTGTCCAGGCTCTTTAACAGCCTGGTTTTACTGGCTAATCCAATTGTACTTTGGCTTGGGACATGGAGTTTCTTTGTTGTTGCTCCTGGTTCCTAAGCACAGGATCTGGAAGTTGCATTTGTCTATGTGTCTGCTAGTTGTACTCTTGCCCAGATATCCAAGCTGCTGACTTGGAAACACTTCAAAGTTTTCCATTCTTCAGAGTGGCTGTCTCAACTGCTACTACAGGGAGTTTTTAATGTTTTCTGATTATGGAGCAGCATTTATTATTATGCTTTATAAGATAGTGCAACTTTACTTATACATCTTTTTTGTTAATATATAAATGAGTCTCCTTTGGGATACACTAGACTTGACAAAACAGCTAAGATTTTGCTAATGTATTACCACAGAAAACAGAAAATCAGAGGGAGGCATCTGGACAGATTTGGCAAGCTTTTCTAATGATTTAATTCCTCCCCCCTGCCCCACCCTCTCCCCTCTGATCCTTCTTGAGACAAATGCAGGGATTTGCTCTGAGCACACTATCAAATGCTTTGATCTGGCATGTGGCTCATCAAATCATCTTTCCTCTGCTCTTAAACTTTTCCTCCTCATCTTCCTCCAGCCCTGTCCTTGCTCTTGTGCACAATTTATGAACTCCTCTCTCTGTCTGCCTGTCCCAGGCTGACTCATCTCATTGTATCTCCTGATGGCAGCAAAGATGCTGTTGGTTTGCCATATGGTGCTGAGAGGTGCTGGTATTATCACAAACACTGTTTGCCTGGCTTGTTGTAATCCCACTGATGCTTCAATGGCCTTGCTGCTGCTTTCAGTGAAAGCCTATTCTGCTTCTATTCCTCTTCTATGGTTTATTGTTTCCCATTAGGTGTTTTGTGTGTTTGATTTTGTTCAACATCAAAGATAGGTAATACTCTGGAGGTGGCTAACACCTGACTTAATGTGCAAATTACAATGCTGATTGAAAGTCCAAACTTAAAACAAATGCAGGTAGTCGATTCTCTACACAACGTAGGTGTGAAGTCCTTTTCCAGGATAATTATAGATGCTAAGATTTTATACAAGTTCAAAAATTCTTAGGCAAATATATGGAAGTAAAATCAGCTAAGAGCTGAAACCCCTCCCAAAGGCACCTTTGCCAGTTTATGGGATGTCTGGACTGAAAGCTGCTGGAGTTTGAATTTGCTCTGCAAGTCACTGTGTATCCTCTGTGGCCTTGCATGCTTTCCTTGGCACTGTTGGCCCCAGGACACTGGGATCTTTGGACTTCCATCTTAAGCTGGTGCAGCTGCTCTTTTCTGGGCTGGCTGATTAACTCTGCACTTAGAATACATGTTTCTCATTTCATTCCCATTATATCTATGCTTAAAATGTAAGGCTATAGGGGTACAGTCGTTCCTGGGTCACTTTTCTCAGACCTTTTCCTCATTGGCAAAGGGGCTTGGCAGTCCCATTATAAGCACTCCAGGCTGCCTTTTCAAAGTCATTAGGTTGTTTGTCCCATGGCTGCCAAGAGGATGTTTCATGCCTTCATTTTCCAGTGCTTAAAACCCATCCTTTCAATTCCAGCTAAATTTATTCATGGCCATTTTATATCCATTTGTCCTAGTGCCAAAATTTTTTTCCTCAGCCTAAGTATTTCTCTGCCTTCCTCAGTGTTTACTTCTCTGCCACCCAGTGTGTCTGGGGGGAACAATCCAGTTGTCTCTTGGCTATCATTTTGTTCAGGTGACTAAACTGTGATCTTTAAGGCTATTAATGAGTTATTTCTCTGCTACCATAATGATTTCCTTGGCAGGTTTCTGTGTGGTTCCTTCCGAGTTCAGCACACAGCTGTTCAGGTGAAGCTTTCTGCAAGAACATCCATGCTCCCTTCTCCACTGGTGGTGGTTTTCTGAGACCTGATCTGTCCTTTTCATGGTTGTCACCCTGCTGGTTATGCTTGTCCTTATCCCTTAATGGGCTCATATATCCAGGGTGTCCTTCTACTCATTTCCAAATTATGAGCCCCTGCTCATAACAGTAATCCTTATTAAACCCTAAATGCTTAACCTTGCACTTTGACTATTACATTTCATTGCATTTCTATTCCTTCAGAACTCAGGAACATCTTGTTACTCCTGAAAGATATTCTGAACTCCTTGCTATTGGCAGCAGCTCCTGACTTCACACGGTCAGCAGATTTTGTTAGTATACTCTGACTTTTTGTGCCAAGGTCATTAATGAAAAGCTGAAATAAGATCAGTCTGAAAAGATCCTTGAGGACTTCCACACATAAGTTCTCTCTAGACTAATAATTCCTCTTCCAACACAACTTCTGTCATTGAGTCTTTAACCAATTCCTTTCCCACATTGTAATTCTTGCACTAATCCCCGTGTTCTCCAGCTTGGCTAATAATTTTCAGTGTGACACCATATGAAATGCTTTATTGAAGTAAAGACAAATGAGATCTACCACACTTCCCTGGTGTAAAACAAGTTGGTTTTCTTATCAAAAAAAGATACCAAGCTAGGCTGATTTGACCTACTCTTGGTAAGTCTTTCATATCCCTTCAACTTATTTTACCTATTTTGCAGTTTATCCTCATGTCTTTTGTGTTGTTTTGTTGGTTTATTTTTCCTCTCAAAATCTGTTTTGAAGCAATGCATATCACGAAGTATCAGGAGAGCCAGATTTGCTGATTTGCTCTCTGATGGGAGGTTTGCTGGCACTGTTGTCTTTATGGCAGTAGTGTAGCTCTGCTGAAACTCTTAGCAATGCTCATAAGCACCCATAACATAAAACAGATGCCTGGAGGAGATTCTGACAACTCTTCTGCTTGGAGCCAGGGATACTCTGGTCATTCCTTCATTGCTCTGCTGCTCTGGCAGGTGATTGAGACATCACATTAGCCTGTAAAATGTAGGTATGCAGAGCAGTCTCTTTGCAGACACATACTGGACTGTGAGCTTTGGGAGACGCTCTGGGTGGAATTTTAACTTGCTTAGAGTTGTTTACTTTGTCCCAGACTTTAAACTTGTGGAGAGACTGAGTGATCAGTGTTCCTTTTTTGAGCAGGCTGAATAGCTGGGGGATGACATTACTCCTCCACCATCTGAATGATTGCTGTTCAGTTGGTGCTAAAGAAGTAATGAAAGTATGGCTGTGCTTCCACTGGAGAGATTTTTAGCTACTGACTTCCTGTTCTGTCTGTATTTGAGTGCGTTTTCTTTGCAGTTTGTAAAGCTGTTGTTGAACTCTGACAGATTCATTATGAAAGAATGACTTTAGATAGAGATGTTGACCCAGTATCAGCAAGAACCAGCTCTTGAATCTTAGCCCCAGCTGCTGTCAGGACACACAATGAACAGGAGCTTGGTGACAAAAAATATTTATTTGCTGCAGGATGATAATTGGCTCAGTATGGAATTTAATACAATTTTATTTGGGGATTGGTTTGTAAAGAGATTACATTTTAAGGAATCCTTGCACATGGAGGTTTTTGTAGCGGTATTTATTTAATCAGCTCTGGGCACTTGAAACTTCACAGCAGTAAGCCATGTTAGAACAGGGATCTTGCTCCAGCAGAATATGACTGGAAAAGAAAGTCTTCTGTGAGACAAGTGGGATGCAGATTTTACCACATGAGGAAGGAATTTGCCTCCAGAATTTGGGGAGCAATGATGGCTCAGTTCAGCTTCTCAAGCTGCAAATGTTAGTGACCATCTCCCAGTCAAACCAGTGCTGTGCTGGCTCAGGCAGGTTCTCTTGCTTACCTGCACACTGAAATGACACAGAAAGTCCTCAGAAATGTCTGTCCCTGCCTTTAGTCACTGCAAGCAATCTTATTACAGAGCTTGAGCACCTTTCCTACCAGTCCTCCCCTGAGTGGGACCCTCAATACCCCTGCAATGCAAGATGTGGTTTCAATTGAAAGAAATTGAAAGAATTGAAAGAAATTCAATTTTGTTTTCAGTTAAAGCTGGGAGGGAGGATAGAGGTGAAGCTTGTTTTGGGAAAATAGAAAAAGAAGTGGGATTTTGCTGGAAATACTGAGATTGATGTCCCAGCTTGATATGGAAGTTATCTGCTGATGCACTTGAATCTGGAGTGGGCATGTGCTCAGTCTCTGGTACAAAGAAAAAGCTCTGGGGCAGCAGTTTAAAAACCTTGTTAGATCACTTTGTGGGTGTTGCTTTAAGTTTTAATGGTCACTACAAATCAGTGTAACAGTGAAGCTAGAGGGCTAATAGTGTTTTAGAATAACTGAGTCAGCTGCAGGGGCTGGATCCTCTGTTGGTGTAAAACATTGCAGTTCTGTCAAAGTCCATCATAAGCTGTCAGTTTAGACCATCTGGGAAGCCTTGCCCAGAAGACTGTGAAGATGAAGGTTACAAAAATTATTGAAGAAATTGACATTATTTCTCCATCTCTCTTCTTTCCCCAGGGCAGCCATTGGGGCTCTGGCAGCTCTGCTGAAATCAAGTAAGCTTTTTTCTTCATTTTCTTTCTGACTTTCCTTTCTATGCTGTGCTGCTGGACAGAAGGATCCTGTTGAACCTCATTCTCCCTTGGTATTCCCTCATCCCTTTGTCCCAAAGAGCAGTGCTTAGGAAAGGCAGGAGTGCAGGAGTTTCCTATACCAGTTCTGATTCTTGGAGCACCCCCAGCCCTGAGTGCCCAGGGAGCCAGGCTGGACCCTTATTCTGAGTATTCAGAGAGCATTGGTTGTCCTGGGGTTTGGTACAGTGGGAGAAATGGGGAATTTCTCCAGCCAGTGACAAATACTTATTGCCCTTCCCAATTTGTTGTTTCTTCTAGGGAAAGGGAGAAAAGGATGTAAATAGCAGCAATGTTGTTTGGCTGTGAATAGTAAAGTGGTTTTAGGAAAGGACACTGTCTATTTTCAGTTGTTTTGTTGTGTTTTGTTGTTTTAAATGTATTGGAGCTGGAATTTAGGAAATGGGGCTGATTCTGTAAAATAAAATAGAACACCACGTACCAGAAGTCAGCCTGAACTGTGTTTTTTGGATGATTTCTGCAGTTCTGAGCAGCCAAGGATGTATTCTAGTTTTCTCCTTGTCTTGTGGTTCAGGGCATGAGAAGCTCCAGGCTTTTGGAGCAGACTGCTCTGGTAGCTGCATACAAATGAGCAGGTTGTGTCTTTTGGGAAGTGTGGGTCAGGAGATGTGAGAAACAGCTCTGGTTCCTTGAGATAAATTCACCATGCTTGGAAAAGTGACGAATTCTCTTTCAGGATTGCACCAGGACATCTTTCTTTGTCACAGTTAACATATTTGTAGCCCTGGCCTCTGTGCCTTTTAGTGGGGTAGAGGTTCTTGGAAAGCTAAGAATTAAATCTGGTTAATGTATAGCACTTGAAAATTGCTTATGGATACAGGGGGCAAAGATGTACACAGCAAAGCACACAGAGGCACCTGAGCATGTTTTAGTTGGGATACAAACTAAATGGAAGGCAGGAATCCTAGAAAGTGCTACAGTAGTGAAGTGGTGGACTGATTATTGTGGAATTTTTTTGGGGAATTCCAGTAACCTTCTTGCTGGGAAATGGTGGGGGGATTGTATTTTGATGGTGCTGAAGGCTGTAAGACAGGACAAGAACATGGACATTCTGGGGGTATCCATGTAGGCCTGTCCTTGAGTATTCCAGCCCAAAGTGATCCCAGGGATTATGGTTATACATGGGGCTGTGCTGGAGGTTGTGTCCCTCTTGCCTTCAGCAGAGCTGCACTGAGAGAGCAGTTTTAAAGGGAGCAGGCAGATGGCAGTGTGTCTCCCTGATGGATTCAGAAACATCCATCTTCATCTCAAGCTTCCATAAGCTCTACTTGAAACTTTGTCCACCTGCAGAGCCATGGGCTGGCTAGAAACTATTTGGCTTCTGTCTCCTTCCTAACAGAAGCTGATGCTAAATGCTCACTTATCAGGTGCATAACTGCAAGAAGCAGGATATGCCTGGAAAACAGATATCAGCCTAAGAAAAATTACCACTCCAGATGGACCTGGGAAATTGTTGCTGTTGTGTTTCACTGGGGGAATAAAGAAATAAGTGATGGAACACAGCAAACTCATGCTTCATCCACAACAGGGAAAAGAATGCTTGGAGACCCACCCAGTGAGAGATGAGAGACCTTGGTTGTCCTGTGCATCCAGTGATTGCCACATGGTGATAATCAAAGAGATGGTGAATAATGGAGGAGTGAAGTTTAAGTCCCTTCTATTGGTAGTGCTGCACCTTTCTATCAGTGAAAGCTCAGATTACTGATGTGGAGAAGATATTTCTTGTCTGATCATCAGCTGGTTTGTCACTCTTGACTCATCTCTTTGCAATCATCCCAGGGCATTTTACCCATCCTTGCATGTTTCTCTTCCCAGTGCCTGTTCATCACATCCACATGCACACAGCAAACAACTCACAGCAAGTTCTTCCTCCATTGCCTTGCTGCATTTTTAATACCTGTTGTCTCTCCATTGTGTTAACTCTGACTTTATAATAAGGCTGAACATTCTGATTGGTAAATACCTATAGTGGTGCTGAATTGCTGGGAGAGCATCAGGAGAATTTTTGTTCTTCTCTTTGATATTTCAATCAAACTTTCCAGTGTTACTCATGCCTTTTATTCCTTCTTCAATTTCTAGATGCTCACTACAGGCCAGGACAGGGAAGAGGAGGCAGATCCTGATAGCTATAGACAAATTGAGGTGGGGTGAGGCACTGCAATTTTCCCAAAGTCTTCTCTCTCTGTCCCAGAGTGAACATGCTATTTTTTCCAGCCTCCTTTGATTGTGCTCTACTTCTTCCCTGTATATGTGCCTTCATATTGATTCAGCTCTGTATTAAGGCCTGAGGAACTGGTTGTGAAGCACTCCTGTGTCTCCAAGACCCCCAGGTGTGTGGAGGGGCTGGAGCCTGTTTGAGCAGCACTTGGAGATGTGGGATACCCTCCAGGGCACTCTTAACCAAGAGGTCTACCGCTTTTAGTGAACCCAAACCCCAAAATAAACCAGGAAAACCGTTCCAAATTTGAAGGCAGTGGGATAAAACTGGACAGCTGCTATCCCAGCAAAGCCAAACCCAAGCCAGGGGCGTTGGATGCTGGAGGGGATGTGAGGGAGCAGGAGCCACACGGTGGCGATGTGATTATAGGGATCCCCACCGTGCCTAAGCCAACGTGGATTTTGGGTGAGTAATTTGTTTATCAGCACGCTGCTTTAATCTAATTTTGGTCGTGTTTGTTATTCCCGACTATCTGTGCTTCCCAGAATTACCAGCTTGCATGTCTTTAAGGAAATTAGCTCGAGCTGGTCTCAGAGGCATTGGCTGAGCAGATATTGAGGGAAAAGGGCTGGGGAAATGGGCAGGGCCCTTGGTGCAATGCTTGCCTGGTAAAATTGTGATGAGCAATTTAAAAAGACAGGTTCTGGTGACCTCCTGATGGTGCTTATTTCATCAAGACAATTCTGTGTGCTAACAACAGTTACTGCTGATGGCCTTTCCCCTCTCTCTTTGTAAATCTTCATCCTTTTGCTGTCTTTATCTTCTTGCCTTCCCCCACAGCCTTTCATCTCTCATTTCCTACTCATTCCTCCCCATCTTCTATCAACTAACCTTTATTTAACCTTTCACTCACTTCTTTTTTTTATTAAACCATAAGAATTATATTTTGTGGCTGCTGGGATAAAATAATCATTGTCATTCTTTTGCTTTTATGTTGGCATCAAGGAGGGGCGAGTAACTGAGGAAGAGAAAGTGATGTTCTAGCACAGAAGCAGATTAGGGTGTGTGAAAGGCCTGCACTCTTTACAGCTGAATTCATAATGCTTGACAACAGATCTAGTGAGGCAAGTCTTTGATCTTAAATAGAAATATCCCATTGTTAAACCATCCCAGTTCCTGTAGCCAACAGCACAATGTCTGGGATTTGCCTCACACTGCACCAGGTACCCATCTCTCATCACCAGTTTAAGTCTTTATTATCCATCTCTGGGTTCAGACTCCAGTGTCAGCCTGGCTCCAAATCCATGATCACATCCTGTCAGGTATTGTGATCAGAGTTAAATTTTGCAGTTCCTTTCATGATAATCTAAACCAAGCATTGTGTCTGTCTTTTCTTCCTGAATTTCAGGATGCAAACAGTCTTGATTCTGTACTTTTAGCTCTTTGAGAAGAGCCACTTTGCAGGAAAAAAAATTTTTTTTTCTATGTCCTTTATATTCCCTTCCCCAAGACTCTTCATTTGTAGACATGTCCCAAACTGGAAGTAACTTAGTGCTCCAGAGAAAAATGTTGGCTTTCTCTCCTGGGGCATGGCAACTTCCTGATGTTTTGCATCTCAGAGTAGGTGTAATGAAAACTAAGTGTTGAGGAGCTGCATTATTCTCTGTTGACATCCTTAATAATGATTGTTTACCTCCTTGTCTTGGCATGGGCAGTGTTTGTGCCTCCAGTGGTGATCTGGCTTCAGAAAATTCAGTGCCTGAATTTGAGGAAGTCTTCCAAATTCTGGTGTCCTTATTAAAACTCTTTCAAACCACCTCAGTCAGAAAAATCACACTGTAGATTTTGTGCAACCGTATTTTTGTTTTTAATTTTATTTCTGGTTTTCTGATGAGTTGCAACCAGAAGATAATGTGAAACTGAAATCAGAGGGAGAAAGGGAGACTGTTTAGGGCAAAACTACAGGGCAGTTTTCTGGCTTGCAACACAAGCTGAGCTAATACCACCTTCTTGCTGTAGTGCCCACTGGGTCTGAAGTGATCCCAGCACTTCATGTGTGACTTAGTTTCTTCATGGGAACAATTAATTTTGTTTCTACAGAGAGCCCTTGTGCTTTTCTCTGCAAAAATAGCCTCTCAATGACCAAATAAAACAGCTGTGTTCTCTTTGCTGTAGGAGATATCTTGCATTTTTCATTCCCAATAGGAAATCACAGGAGCAGAGTGGGGAAGTTGGAGTTTTTCTTATTCCTTTCACTGCTTTAGGGGCCATAGGGTTAATTTAGCAGAGTATTCTTATCTCCAAGCCATAGCAATGTATGTTCTTGGCATAATGAATCAGCTGAGTGGCATCAACAAAGAGATTTAAGCAGATAGACAGAAAGATAAATATCTCTTTGTTCTGCCTGGTAAGCAGTGCATTGCTCATCATATTTCAGCTTGACTGTAATTCAGTTTTGTGATTAAATACACTGCATGTTTTCCAGTGGTGCCCGTGTTCTTGGCAAACACTTCAAAGGGGACTGGATTGCAAAAAGGGCTTCAGAAATGTCCCCAGCAGCACTGGTGGTCATGAGGCTTTCATATAGGAGACTGAAAACCTGACTTTAGGCCCCCACCACAGAACGAGAATTCCATCAAAACTGGGGATTTCTTTCTAGTGAGATCCCCTTGCTAATTTAGATGCAACTTTAACCATTTGAGGCTTCTGCTTGTTGGCTGGAGATTCATGTCAGATGTTTTTGGTGAACTGTGTAGGTGACTCAGGTCCCATGTTCTGAGCTGCAGTGCTCAAACTTTCACTGATGAGCAGCACTGCCCTGGAAGCCTCAAACAGAGGGGAAGGTCTAGAAATGTGGGAAACTAAGAAGGCATTGAGTGTTTTCCTTCCACCCTGGTCTCATCAGGCAGAGCTGAAACTCTTGCAAAGGAAATAGGATTCCAGGGACAGGTTTGAGGTGGTGGTGAAGGCAGTGCTCCCCTGTCAGGGATGGCAGAATTAAAATTAGGAAGACAGTCACAGGGGAAGAGTCAGAGATTGCTCAGACAGATCTCATCTAGTAGTTAGTTTAGTTGTAATGAGTAAACTTGGGTATGTAAAACATTTATTAAGTACAGATGGATTGGAGGACAATACTCTGCTATTTACTACACTTAAGGTTAGAATGGGATACAAAGGTGAGCACATAAGTTCACTACAAAATGTCATTTACCCAACCATCCATGTCTGGTGTCAGGCAGGGGATCCCTCAGCCTTGAGGGGTAACTTTGAGAGCTGTCCCTGCTCCAGGGGAGGTCAGTGCCACACATCCAGATGCTCATTTGATGGCTGCAGATATTTATAGATAAAGTGGTTGATGAATAGTTAGATTTTTGCTGTTAATTCAGCTTTGGCCACTGATCAGCCCAGCCTTTATCCAAAACAGGGTTTTTTTGGGTTTAGTGCTTAATTCCCACTGATGATCTCAGAAAATTGGAATTCCTTCAGTTCAAGTAGGAAGCACCATTCCTGGGCACCTCTGAAAGCTGTGTGGTAGGAAAACTTCCATTTCTACTGGCCACTGACCATACCCAGGGAGAAGGAAAGGGCCCAACAAAAGAATATCAAGAAGAGGGTCAAAATACAGGACACTTTGCCACTTACCATACAGATTGTACACACTCACTCCAGGAGGGGTGGTTCTTGCTGCCTACAAATCTGTGCAGTGCTGCTTGTACCTGTATGATTCATTTCCACCATCTGTATTTGTGCCAAAATATAGATAGATACCCATGCTGGTGCATCCCTAGATGGAGAGACCAACAGACACAGACAGGTGGGGAGGCCTCCTTTTTCCATTCTGCCTTCTGGAGATCTTGGCAGACTTCTTCTTTCATTTATTCACTACTTTATTGACTGTAGAACTGAAAAAAATGGAAGAAAAAATTAAGAAAAACACTGACAGCACAGGAGAGCAGAAGAGAATCAATGAAATCAGACAGGAGAAACAAAATGAATGTTTTTTTGCCCCTTCAGCAATTAATTCTCATTGCTTCTGATCAAAGGGTTCAGGAAACTGTAGTCCTGCCTCTCCATCTTTCTCACAGAATAAACTACCTCAGCTTCATTTTGAAAAGTGACTGTTTTGATCCTGAAGGTGGTAAGTATTACAGAAAATATGTGAGGAAACAGCAAAATTATTGTGCTCACCTTCCTTCATGCTTTTCAACTAGTATTAAAACTAAAGCATAGGACAGTGGTGTGTTCTGGTCCCTATGTAGCTGAGATTCAAATGTGGAAATCTCACTTAAAACATCACAAATACACTTTGAGAGAATTGATTTTTTTTCAATAAATTCCCTAAGAAGCTCTACATGCAGTGCTTCCCAGTTTTCCCCTCTTCCTATTGACATTGACACAGAAAGCTTAGACTTCAAGCTCTCAGTGCTAGAGGCTATAAAACCCTACATCTAGTCCAATTTCATCTGTCCCTGAACAGCTCAGGGAAGCTCTGAGTCTGATCTAAATTGTCCCTACCTTATGCTCTCCAACTCTCTTCTTCTTGTCATGTTTTATACACTTATTGACTTTTACAGAGCTTCCTGAGTAATTCTTCAAGGAAGATTGACTGATTTAAGGGGTTAGTCATCCTGCAGGTTAGTAAACATGACAGCTGGTCGAGGATTAACAGGAAATCATGAATAAAATCATTGGGATTGATAAGGGATTCTCAAGCAATTAAATTTTTTTCTCACAGGGAGTCAAATAGAAAACAGAAATACAGAGTGAAGGTCAGAGGAGGAGGGTGACCTTCTCCATGCTGACAACCACTGAGCCTCAGAATGCAGGATTAGTGTAGGTGGTTACCAGCAAGGGGAGGCAGTGCTGGAGACCTGCAGGCCAAGGTGTGGGAGCCTGGGCAGAGCTGTGTGGGACTGGAATTGCTGTGGGACCAGCTGGGCAGTGCAGGCACACGACAGCAGGGTGGTGTGAAGATGCAGAGCAGCAGTAAAATGAGTTGGCAGCCTGGGCTGGAGGTGCTGGTTGGTGCCAATGGTAGAGAAAATTGCAGGACCAGACCAGGGAGCAGAAAAATCCTCCAATCCCCCCTCCAGGTAAGGGTTTGCTAATCTGCTGCAGAGAGCAGACTGAGGTGCCTGCAGTTGACTTCTTTCCCCTTTCCAATGTCTCCATCTACTTCATCACTGGGATTGAGGTTTGCCCATGCTGCTTCCTGCTTATTCCTTCCGTGGCTTCTCTTGTTGCTGATTTCCTTCAGGCAGCATCTTTCTATTCTCTCACTTAACCTCTAGCTGCTTCTCCTGTCCTCACTGAAGACTTTAAAGTTCCAGGTGTGAGAGGCTCTGGCACTTTGTTTAATGAAGTGGGGATGGATTGGAGCCCAGTAGCCCAGGAGCAGCAGCACCAAGAGCCATCTGCTGTGAGCTGCAAGTGCTGATTGGCATTCAGAGAGCTGAGCTCCTGCCTTGCATATGCTACCTGGCCCCCCCGAGATGATCACTGAGCTCCTGACAGCTTTGAATGTGTGTCACAGCAAGGAATGTCAGGAGCAGTCAGGAAAATTTAGGCAGGGTTGGTTTAAAGGGGAGGGAGGCTGGAGTCTGGTGTGGCTTCATGTTTGTCCTGAGGGCCAGGGCAAGGGATGCAGTAGATGAAGGGATGTGTTTCAGAAACTCAGTGGAATTTGTATTATATCACAGGCTTTATCATCTTCTCCTCTCCCTCTGACATGAGCTACATGGTTAAGGGAATATTGTAGATCTCCTTTAGTATTTTTATAAATTTTATTTTTAAAAATTTTATTTTAAATTTTTTTTGTCATTTTCTTGCCCATACGGTAAAGCCTTTAAATGTTATCTGAATGTGATCTTTAAAATCTTGGAGCCAGAAAACAACAGAAAAGAGGCCCAAACTGCTATTGCTCATGTTGGTGTTTTGTTAATTTTCAAATACTGTGGTTTTCCAGAATCATTGATTCATAGCTTTCATTATACAGGTATTTGTGGGAATAGATTTAGAACTTAAATATAATTTCTCTGGCTGTGACAGGACTGTACAGCCACAAGGTTTTTGAATTTGTTGATCTCAGCAAGGTGTTCTCTCAGGAATGAAGTGCAGCACTATGTGCACATTTTATGCTGTTGACTACTCTTTATTCAGCTTTTCTCACTCCTCAGGAGCTTTGGTACTTTCAGGAAATCTTGTTGGTGCTGCAACTGGAATTAGGTTTATTAGCACTTGGAAGGAGATAGAGACTTATGGTTTGGTTCATCTGGAGGGTTCCTGTTTCCAGACATGACACTGTTTTTTGTTGGTTTTTTTTCATGTATTGTTCCTAGAACATAGGTCATGTTTAACAAATAACATTTTAAATAATAAAGAAAGGTAATATATATATATATTTAACTGATACTATTAAGCTAGAATGAGCAGGTGTCAAAATCTGAGTTCAATCACTGAGTAGCCACAATTACCAAGCAGGAGGGGGTTTAATTCAGCTGTTTTCTCTCCTTTTCAGAGTCAAACAGCTGCCGGGCAGTGAGCAGAGGTTACCTGGGTGAATTGCTGAGGCTCTACCAAGACTGGCACCGCAATGATGTCTCCAACAACTACATTTACATTCGAAGGGGTCTCCTGCTCTGCCTAAAGTACATCACCAACATCCAGCTGGGCAGGGAGACTTTCTTTGGTTCCCGGGGAATGGAGATTCTCTTCACAAGTGTGCAGGTGAATGGTGCCTTTTGTGTTGAAATGAGGTGATTTGGTGCTTAGGCCTGGGTTCTGCATCCCACTGCAGGAAATTCCATGGTTATATAAATTCAAAGTAGGATATATAGATGAAAAAAACTGATAACATTAAGAATTATTGGCTTTTACACACCTAGTACTTTAGAAAAGCTAAAATGTTTCAGTTTAAAACAAGTTTTAATTTCTATGAGATGGGAATTTCAGTTCATGCTTTCAGTACTTTTCTCTTTCTCTGAGCATTCTGCTGCCTGCTTGGACTTCTCCTCCTAAAGAATAATTTAATAACTCTATAAGGGAATTGCTTAAGTCTTTTGTGAGATTTTCCTTTACAACATCCAGATAATTCCACTCAATCAGCCTTTTAAACAAAATGCTCATCTAGCTAAGCCTTTCCTAACAAGAAACATCCATCAGCAGTTTTTTCAGGAGGTTAAATTTTAATCTTGTGAAACATTAATTTGAGTTCAAGAAAGATGCCATGGCCCTGTGGATGGGATGCCTATAAGGTATAGAAAAGGCAGGTACAGAACAGTGACAGTTTCCTCAGTCTATCAGTAAAATGCTTCCTTAACTTGCTTTGAACTTGGAGAAAATCACCTGTGTGATTCCACAGGAGTGTTTCCATTGTTATTCTTACCAGCTATGCATTATCTCACTCTAGAACCATCAGAAAGAAAAGCCTGTCTCCTTGCCCCTTAAAAAAATCCATTGCCTTATGATTCAGTGTTTTTATTTCTTCCCCTTTTCCATCACTGTCATGAAGGATTCTTCTGTGAGTCATTTCTTACCAGCAGCATATGGGAGACTTCTGGAACTTTTTCCCTTCACTTTCCTCATGAAGAATTGACCCTTTCTTTAGGTAGGATGAGGTGGCCAGAGCCAGCACACCTCCCAGGGGATTATGGCCTCTGTTCCTGAGAAGCCCCTGGTCTGAAGAAACATGGATAGGATGGATGGAAACAGCTGCTTGAGGGTGGATGTTGGCTGGTTCCTTCTCAAGAGCTTTCCACAGCCCATGGAGTTTCTGAGCTAACACCTCCTGATAGCTCAGCCTGGGAGCAACTCCTGGGCTGTGCAAACGTGGGGTCACCTTGGGTGAGCCACCAGGGAATGACATACCAGGGCTGCAGTAAACACTGATAATGCTAATCCTCCCAAAGGTCAGAAATGGAGTGGAAATGACAGCTTCAGGGGCCACCAGTTTGCTTTTTTTTTTCCCAGTGTGTGTTATTAGGGAGACCTTGGACAAGAAGTAGCCAAGGTTAATAAATTCAAAGCTCAATATTCTCTCGCTGCATCTTTGGGATATTGTCAGTCTTGCAGTGTCTCTCCAAGACATGAAGTGTTGGCAGGAGTCTGGCAGCTCTAGGAGATCTCACTCATGCTTTAACCTGAGGTAGAGGCTGCTGCCATGAATATCTTTTTAACTTTCTTGATGGAAAGATGGCAAAGCTTGTCTCCTGAGATGGACAATGGGCTGTAGCAAGAGAGAAAGAGATGAAGACAGGACAAGACAAGCAGCTCCTGATTGGGAAAGGAATGACTGTGTGTGTGTGCACAGTATTTTGGTGCCTTTAGGGAATGTGCTGGCTCTGGTGACTAATCTGGACCAAACTCTGAGTAGCCAATGAGATTTTTAAGGTGTTAAAATCTGGCTAGAAAAGTTCTGATTAAACTTTTTAAGCTTTTTTTTTTTNTGTTTTATTTTTTTTTTTTTTTTTTTTTTTTTTTTTTTTTTTTTTTCTAATACAGATATATTTATTGAAATGAAAACCATTTTGCCAAGATAGATTTGTTTTAAACTCCAGTGGAAATTCCATTTACAAGGCTGGTTTTAAATTGAAACCTCTCTGGCTGCCTATTGTCTGGCCTGATGGACAGATGAAATACTTGAGCTTTTAATAGCCCTTAAGCTTATTTCTTTATAGAAAGAGCCAATAGTTCAGAAACTGTCACCTCACATAGATTAGAAGTGACTGCTACTCTATTTGGGGAGAGTTTAGAGATATTTTAGGGGAATTTAGAGATATTTTGAATTCTACTTCTACCTGGAATAAAAAATAATTTTAGATAATGAAATCATTCATGGAAAGGAAGTACTTTCTGTTACCATTCCCTTTCCTAGCTGCACTTAGATTTTCCTGACAGTTAAATGGTATATTCACATTAGCACTGTCTGGTTTTGTGTGCAGTGATAGAGCTGCCTATTCTGAGGCAAGAAAACAGGTTTATATGTGCTTTAGGAGAGATTGCTGCATGGAACAATATCTTGATATTTTATCACTTTTCCATCTGGATTCTTAAGCTTGCCTTGTTTCTCTTCAGCCTTCCCATACCACTCTAGGATAATATTATCCTATATTCCACTCTCTGCCAGTAGGAGCATCCATCAGCATCACTATCTTTTGTCTTACTGTCATACTGAAACCTCCTTTTTCTTTTTTCTTTATATCACGTACCATAATGTCTGCACTATTCCAGATTCAGTGGAGAAAAGATTGAGTGTGGAGATTAAAAAGCAGATCTGAATCCAGGTTAGCTTTACGTGAGTTTTCTGAACTAATGATTTACTCTTCCCTCATTCACATTATCCCACCGCAAAATAAATGGGATAGCTCACACACACAGAGCAGTCTCCTGTCTGCTTCCCAGGTGTCAGTAGAAAGGGCCTTTCCAATACACTGATGTAATAAGTTTTAGTAATTTGTAAACAGTGTTACCTTAGAATCTGAGAGCACTTTATGAGCAGTAATGAAAACAGTCCCACAAATTCCCTCAAAGGTATCTGAAGGCTTGTTTGCACTTGTGAGCTAATTTGCTGTACAGAAAAACATGACTTTCAAATAGCATCATTGAGTAACTCCATGTGTTGAAGTTCATTTTCTGGATGAACATGCCTTGTTCTTGACTATTTAAATTCACTTGGCAGTGAATTAAGATAGTTGTCCCAAGGCAGGCAATTAAACAGTCCTGTGTTCACTGTTTTAGCAAAAACAGATCAGTTTTAGTAAACTAAACTAGTAGACTGTTAAGAATATTAGCCTGTTCCCACATGTAGACAAACTTTCCTAATCTTTCCTTTAATAACAAGCAAACAAAGGCAAGCCTATGAAGGAGTGAATAAATTGAAACAGAAATAGAAACCAGTTCTCTTTGGTGCTTGCTCTACCCCTAATAAAACTTTCCTTGGAGATGCTTTAGTAATTTTATTTTCTCTCCCCCTGGTTCCAAACAGCCAGAGAACTAGAAATACATATTAAAATTCTTGCAGTGTAATTCTTGTAAGCATGTCAGCTTTAGATGATTTTTTTTTTTCAAACCTCCCTACAGGAATCCTGGTTAATCCCACTGAATCTTATAATGCCATTCAATCATACATGAGAAAACAGAGTAGAATCCTCTACAACCAAAAGAACCCCAATACAGCCATTTTCCTGTTCTTGATTATAATGAAGTACTTTATAATCACAGATTTCTTTCAATTGGAAAAGGCCTTTAAGATCAAATCCAGCCATTAACCCAGCACTGTCAAGTTCACCACTAAACAGTGTCACCTTTTCCTAGAAGGAGATTAGGTTAGTCAGGCAGGACCTGTGTTCCAGTGGTCATTTTATGTTCTTCATGCTCTTTTGGCCCTCTGCCTGGTTCTGCTGATTGTCTGGTTTGTTTTGTCCAGCCCAAATCCTGACTATGGACTGTCATTATCTGTTCCTCCCTCTTGGTTGTTCCATTTTATCTCTGCTGCAGGGATGCAGAATTATGAAGTGGTAGTAGAATGTATTGCAATATTTCTCTTTTGCCTTGTAGCACATTCATGCTGCTTATTTAAGTTGCATTCCTGTTCTGATGAGCTCAGTCTTAGTTCCAAACCACTGAAGAAAACATGCTGAGAGGCAGAGTTAAATTGTGAATTTGGGTAGGATACTGCACTTATGACTCAGCCACTCTGATGGAAGCTGTGCTTGGATGTGCTGTATTTGGGCAAATCTTGAGGGCTGGGTTTTCTCAGAATTGCACCCATTAGTTTTAAACAACTTTGCCTTTGTGCAGCACTATCATTCTTTTATCCAGACTCCCTGACTCTGTTATATTGGAGACATGCACTGTGATGTATGAAGACATACATCACTTCTATGATGTCCCAGGGGGGCTTTGCTTTAGTTCTGTGGGGATTTGGGTTTGTTTTCTTTGCAACAGATGTCTGAGGAGCTCAGTTGCACAACAGTACGACAGAAATACAAAATATTCTGTCTTCAAAGTATACCTGGGCTCTAAAAAATCCTTACGTTTCTATCTCCTTCATGGATTATAGCAGCAGAAATTGTGGAATACTGCAATTATTAATTATTTTTTGTTAATAAAAAATATTTTATGTTAATTATTTAGGTAATATATAGTGGTCTTTCAGAATAGCTCTTGGGCTTAATGCTTTGGCCACAGACAACAGAGTACAGTGGGAGTGCTCTCTTTAAGAATACATTGTGTACCCTGAATACACTGAAATAGTGGTGTTAACTGCATTACTTTATCTCTGAGTTTTGACATTATGACTCTGGGTATAGTGGTGCTGAAGGTGCAGAAGCACATGTCTTGGCATCCAAAACATACTCATGGTCTTCACAAAGCATTTTTTAATCCATGTTAAAAACCATATTGCATCAGCACTGCTTTTACCTTTGTTAGCTTCCTTTAATGTACCCTGACTACAATGTCATGGAGCTGAGCTTGGAGATGCTGTGTGTCCCATGTGACAAGCAGGGATGGAAGTCCCCTGAGCTCCATGCTATCCTGTATGTCTGTAAGAGATGGACTGCAGGAACTCCAGGCCTTGCTGTTCCAGTTATATTTCTTTAGTGGTAAAAAAGAAGAGGAAATATTGTGAATAATATGAAGCAATGTATCCAGAATTTTAACATGATTTTCAGGCACAGTCACAGTGCAGAGTCCTTTATTGGTGCATATTCTTGAATTTAAGTAATACTTGAAAAGGAGTATTGAAAGTGATAACCAGACAAGACTATTTCATGAGTAAACCAGTAAGTCTTATAGGACTGGAAAACCAAGATTGTGACTTCTGCTGTAGTTTGTGGCTGTGAATCCTGAGTGGTAAAAGGAATTATGTTCTCACCAGAAGAGTTACTCTGCTCTGGGGGATTAAGTGTAAGAGACTATCATTAATGTAGTGTAAGAGATTATTCTTAATGTAGTTCTCCTTTGTTTCCTAGGACTGTTTATCTTGTAAAAATCTGGATCCTATCATAACTACTGCCATTCATATTCTGAGAAAGTGCTACCCCAAGGAGCATCTGCCTGTGGTGACTGTAAGAAGTTCCTATTCCTTCCCTCTTCCTGGGAATGTCAATGCTGAACCTCCATGTGAGGGATCTGAAGGTCAATGGCTAAATGGTGAGTTCAGGAGAAAAAGGAGCATGACATGAGAATTGTGTGGGATCTGGGGAAGGGAGACTTGGCATAATCCTGAGGTTTACAGTTAAAATTAATCTGATAACCTACAGTGTCACTCAATAGGGAAGAAATTACTCCCAGGTCTTCTGGGAGCTGCTCAAATCTGTTTGGAGAATAAATGAGAGAAGATGGAAAAGAGCAAGGAAAATGAAAAAAAATCTTCTATTATTCAAAAAAAAAAAAAAANTATAGCAGAGGCTGGAGGTGCCATTGGTCCCCAGTAACAGATGGAGACATAATTGTGCCTGTGCATTGGCTGTTTGGGGGGTAAAAACTGCCCTGCAGCTTTTTCAGTAAAGAATTGCAATAATTATTATGCTTTCCCCTTGCTAAAATCAGATAGCAGTCATGCTTTATGTAAAAGATGGCAGCTCTTGGCAGAAAGCAGAAGTCATGCACAGGCAGGAGAGCTACTCTGCACAAAAGTCTCCATGATACACAGAAGGAATTTTTGCTGCATTCAATTTCATGTGGAAGATGCTGAAATACTATAACAATCATAGCAGTAAAACACCCTAATCTAGATAATACAGATTAAGAGCATTCTGTAATATCATTGCAGCCAAGCAGAAAATCTCTGTATTGCTTTGTAAAATGAGTTGGATCCATATCATGGGGACATTTGTCATGGTTTTGAAAGGCAGTGCTTGAGTCCAAGGGAAGAGAGCTTTAAAAACTGGGTGAATTAGTGCCAAATTCATTTATATGAGATTAACAAATGGGATTTGCTTTAATCAGGGTTGTGGTGGGTTGTGGACTGTGTGGCACACATAGAAGAATTTACACTTATTTCTCTGTGGGGTATGAGGGATATTAGGTTGAACACTTTTGTCTCTGCCTCCTTCCTACTTCTCCAGGTGACAGTGAAAGTGAAGGAGAGGAAGAGGTTGAAAAAGACTGGGATAATGAAGATATGGAGAGTAAAGAGGAAGTAGGTATACAAGCCATAATTCCCATAATTATCTACATATTGTAAAATAAAACTTCTCTTTTTTGGCACTCTGAAAGACTATCTAAGCAGAGATTGTAGGTGTGCATGTGATCTCACATCAACACACTTCATGGATAATAGGAGGATACTTGAAAGAGGGGAAGGAGAATGCACTGACTTTCACTAAGAAGTGCCCTGCATTTATTCTGTTCATTTTCATGCTTGTCACCCAGGGTGGAGAGGGTTTGGTGACTTCGCTGTTCCTGCACAGACACTGCCCAGAATCACATCCACAGCCAGGGATAAATGGTGGATCTTTGATCTGCTAGGCATGTGCCAGGAAAATGGCACTTAGGGAAAATTGATTTATCATCTAGGAAAGGCTAACTCTCTCTTTATTCCCATATCAGAGCATATTTGGGCTGTGCACCTACCCTAAGGAAAAGGTTAGTTCTTTTAAGCCACAGATGGTGCATTTGAACCAATATGCCTTCTTTATTTGCTGCTGCACACAGACAAATAATACAATGAATTATTCAATATTTCTCTGAATTCTCCCTTAGCAGTCTCCCTGCAGTGACCTAACTGGCAAAAAAAAAACCCCTCATACCAGATGAGGATGAGGGTGCAAACTTTTCTGTTGTGAAAATACAAACAAGCTCATATGCAAATATGAAACAGTGAATGGTCCTAATAAGTCTTATCCACACAAAGTGGCTTGGGAAATCAAATTAAAGAAATTAAGTTGCAGTCTAATTAGAAATGATTGAGACTTCTGTAAAAGGGAGTTCTCATTACTTGCCCTGTCTTTCTCCTCAAATATGAATCTGATGTCACCCAGTGATAAAAAGAAGTTTAAAAACCCCACAAAATTCTGAGTGTCCTAACTTGCCCCTGTCTGGCTGTTTTTATCTGAATATTAGAGCTTGTCAAGATGTTCATTAGGAATAAGGCTCATAGTGGATTTATCTCCTTCTTTAATTAGCTATTCATTCAGTAACAGCTCCTCTATGCTTCTGAACTATTTCATTATTCATAAGGATTTACCAAGTAGATGTAAGCAGTTTTGGGGATGCTGTTTTTTGGGATTTTTTTTCCTAAGAGCTTATTTTGAATGAGTTCTAAATACTGTTTGTCTGGTTTGCTGGTCATATATCTCCTGTTAAAAACTTGCTAAAGGGAAAACAAGCAGGGAATGAGTAATGAACCTTCAATTTACCCCCTTTTTTTTGGTATAAGACCTTTTGCACAATGTTTGCTGGTATTGATGTGATTTACAAACATTTTCACAGCTACATTACACATATCCATTCTTGCTAGCAACACCAACCAAACTGACACTTGGCTCTACTCTTCCATCAGGAACCATTCAGAGAGTTCTATGAAAATAAAAATCACCACATGAGCCATTTATTCTTTTCCATCCAAAATTTGGAGCTTCTTATGCATCAATGTGGTCTCAGTGGCAAATCCTTTTCAGCTGACCTCATGCTCCTGGCAGGTCTTCACTGCCTTTTCAGCTCTGCCCAAACCACACTTCAGACTCTGCTTTGTGACCCAAGAGTGGCTCAGGGTTTGAAATGCCATGGGCACTGATGCATTCAGGCAATTTTACTTTTTTCTTTTTATAACAGCTTTGGAAATGAATATATTTGTCAGGAGCAAATAATTTCTTTGATGGCATTTGGTGGGACATAGACATGCTGAATTAAGTAATTCTGTAAATTAATGCCATGTCTCCATCCTCTCCTCTTGCTTTGACTCTTCCTTTTTTTGGGGAGGGGTTGGGTTTTTTGTTTTTAGGTTTTTTTTTTTCTGTAATAGCTGAATGCTTGACACAGTTTGGCTTTGGTTCTCACATGTGATATGGGTGAGGCTGCACATTAATACATAGCAGCCTTTGACTGTGAAAGTTTCAGATACTTTATTTATCCTCCATTAACTGATGGTTGAGATCATCTCATGGGGCACGTGTTTTTCTAATTCTGCTTTTGTAGGATTGTGACTTGGAGACAGATGTGAATAAATTGATGTCAAGGCCAGTGCTTGACCGGCCAGAACAAGAGCTTGAAAAATATGAAGCTCTGTGTGCAGAACTTTCCCAGAATTTTCAGGTATGATTATAGTGCATTTTCCTTTATTTGTGAATATTCCAGAATTTAAGAAATATTGAAAGGGAGTTTCAATTATTGACAAGTACTAGCTAGACAAGGCTATGTCAAAAGTGAATCTGTAAGACTTACAGGACTGGAAAGCCAAGATTGACTTTTTGCTGTAGGTTTTTGATGTGAATCATGAGTAATAAAAGGAATGATGTTTGATGCACATTTGTCTGGGTGCAGATTAAGTAAGCACTGTTGAATCAATTGCCACATGAGAAAGCTGTCAGATAATATATGTCCTTGCTGGCAATCTCAACAGCAATATCAAAATCAGAAAGAGATGTGAAAAGTAAATACTGTCAACTAGTGGTTTGAAGGAAGAGGAGATTGCACTGGCACTGAGTGAAATGAACAGCTCAAATAATTTTTTTTCTAGTGATGCTTGGGACAAAAAAAAAAATGCGGAATATTGCACTCATTTCAAGGTTTCAAATTTAGGAGAGATGAAAACCCTGTTTCAAATACAAATCTGAAGATCACTGGGTTAATGTATCTCCTGTATACACGGTATTGTGATATTGATTGTTACCATAAGTAGCCAAATGGGATTAAATCATATTCCTGCATGAAGGTGGGCTAGAGTTTTGCATGACAGATTGGCCACCTTTACCCACCTGTAACATTTATATTTAAAAAAAAAATGCCTTGCAAAATATCTTCCCTTCTTCGTTTGAATGATTGGTTTTGGTTGAGTCATTTGGGCGAGTCATCTCCAGTCAGATCCTTTTGGTTTCTGAGGATTTCTGTTGAAACAGCTTTGTGGATAGAGAAATGCTGGCAGGTGGTCCATGTACTGATTTTGCTATGGCTGTTTTATTGGTTGAGTACAGTTTTGGGAGATGTGTAAATATTTCCTCTTTTCCTCCTTGAAAGGTTTCCTCTGGAAGGAGGCACAATCTGTCTGTAGTTTCTTTTCATTTCTTCTGCTTTTTAAATTTAAAGGAGCTTGAATTTGAGGAAAAGAAGAGCTTGGAGGACAGGACTGAGAATCTTCCCTCTGCTCCCTCTCATTTCATTCCAAGTGCTACTTCTGTGAAACATCCAAACTGCAGATGGAGAAACCAAAGTGTCACAGAGATGGGACCAGATCCAGGGGAACAGGATTTCAAAGCCCCATTGCAGAGCTGGAGGAAGAAGGAGGAATGCATATGGGATAAGAATGATGAAAAGAGAGACGTTGCTGAAGAAGCCCATGATAAAGACTTCTGTGAGGAGGAAGATCCAACCAGGAGCCATGTATTTGCTTTGTGCCCTTTCCCAAAAGATGCTGCTTGGTACAAAAAAATATTTTACCCTCACTGTGAGGGTAATCCTAACCCCGAAGGGAGGATGGAGAGCTCAGATATAGTTAGAAATCTTCTGGAGAAACATCAAGGGGAAATGCAGTTCCACAGCCCTCATTTTTATGCAGCCAGAGCCAAATGTGTGAAGTCCATCCCAGGCTACAGAGAGCTGGCATTCCCGGATTTCTGGGGTCACCAGCCACCTCCTTACAGCAAGCCCGTGCTGGAGCGCAAGTACGGGGTCCAAAGGTGATTGTGCTTTGATGTAGTGACCACATTGAGAGCTCTTGGGCTCCAAAACTGGCTTATCTAGTTCTGATTCTAACAGCTCTGAATGTCTCAGGGAAGTTATTGAACAAATTTTTTTTGCTACCCAATGATTTGCCTTGTCTGATTGATAAACTCATCAATACAGCTTGGTGGTATTTTGGTGGTAATCTAAGCTGGGTTGTGAATCTGTGACCTTGTTAGAACACAAATGAAAACAAGTCCATTTTAGAGATGGAAAAACTCTGTCCTTGTGGGATATGTTTTTACTTTCAATCTTACTCTTTATTCAGCCACCTTTAGTGCTTGCAGCATCCCTTGCTTTCAGGGAAAACCCTTTCTGTCCCCTCAGGAAGGACCTCTCATTATTTATGTACTCAGATGAGTAGGAAGTCGTGTTTTGAAGATGTGCTGGGAGAGAATGCTCTTATAATTACAGGTTTTTGTTCCAAGTAGGGCTTTGTGCAATTACTTTACATTGCTTTTTAGTAGTATAGGGGATTATTGGCAGGCAGCAAAAATGGTGGATTCCATGCTAAATTTTAGAGTTGATCAAAAAAAGTCATTTGTTAAGACCACTGATTTCCAGCTGCTGGGGAGAATGATTCTTTCTGCAATAAATATATAAGGTAGAAGTCTTATTTAGAAGGAAAATCACTCTACCATCTTCTTGCTCTAAAAGCTCTCCTTTTATGGCTACAACAACATGTGTAACTGTACAGCTAAAAAGGGACTAATCATATCATGCTTCAAGGCATAACTTGATTGCTTCAAAGGTCAGGAAGAAAATCTGGTATTCCACATTTCATCATCTTCAGGGATCAGAGAAGTTCTGTTTAATAATTAGTAGAAATCAGCTTGACTTGGAGTCAATATTCACTATGAGTCAGACTAGGAGGTTTGTAAGTTAAGGCAGATATTTCCTCACAGGGTAAAACTGGCCACTTGGGGGTTGGCATTGACTGGGAAGAACTGGGGTTAAATCAAACTTGACACAATCCAGTAGTGAATAAAGAATCTTTCAGGATCAGTCATTTAACCCAAAAGGCAACGTGTTGTAATGGGCAAGGAGCAGAAACGTTCTCAGGATGGGAAAAAAAGTTAACCTGGAATTAGCACATGGAGATCTTTTCCAGCCCTTAAAAAGAATTTCCTCAGACTCTTTCCAGAAGAATACTCTATATCAATATTCCTCACACTGTCACTACAATTTGCTGATTTGCTGCTTTCTTTTTCCCAGGGACAAAGTCCTTGATGATGTTCGCCGCCTACTCCAGCCAGGGGATGTGATAGGAAGAACTGTGTTTGATTTAGATGATCCCAGGTGGGTCACTTAAATTGAGTGCTGCAACCAGGGGCACTGCCAGTGCTGTCAGTGAGCTGAGTTCACTTGATCAGCTCTGATACAGGAAAAGAAGTAACACAGGAGGTAAGAGCCTAACAGAGAAAATACCCAGGAGGAGCAGGTTCCTTGTAGATCACTCCAGGTAAAGGATTTATTGTGGAAGTCACTGAAGCAGGAGAGCATCAAAACTTTTAGATAGAACATACACCAAAGGGTCTGTAGGTTGTCCCTGGATCTGTCTGAATTGCATGCAGTGATTTGACTGGTGCTGGGAACTGTACCTACAAATCCATCTTTTCCACCCCCTGAGGGAGCATTTCCCATTGAGTGTCTGCACAGCCAGTGTCACAGGCTGTAGGTGTTCCCTGCTTCATGTGTGACACTCACACAGCACTTCCACAAAACCCCTCAAACTTCTGGCCTTGTGAATGCATTAAGCACTTAACTATGGCCTGTGAGAAGATGTAGCACCAGGCTGTTGAGAGGGTCCTAAATTTAAAGAAATTGCATTTAGAGGAAGGATAGGTGACTTGGAGAACATCCTTTGGAGTAAAAAACAGGTAATAGTTTGAGGTAGGAGAAGGTTATAAAGTTGCTTAGGATTAATTTAAGGGTTTCTAAGCAGTTGGAGAAGGAAACTCTATAGATGAAGGAAGAGTAAATATAGAGCAATTGTATAAAGCTGCCTTCTGCAATTAATGAAATAATAGGAGTAGTCCAGTGGGAAAGTAACTGGAATAAAGGAAGCAAACATGGATAGCGACAAAAGAGATTATTGGGAAAAGGAAAGATGTGACAGAATTACTAAGCAAGAGTAGAGAGAAAAGCTGAATTGGATAGGAAGATTATGGATTTGTTCACCTCCTCCTCCATCTTGCTTATTAAAAAAATATATTAAAGCCAACTTTAGCATACAAAAGGTGCTGGGGAAGGTTTGTCTTTGGAGCAATCTGCTACAGGTGTCCTTGCTTTGCTTTACAGCAGTCTCTCAAGCCCAGCTGCTCCAGGCTGTCTGACATTTTCCTCCAAGTTTGAGTCGGGAAACCTCCGGAAAGCGATCCAGGCGCGTGAGTAAGTACCTGGCACATTGTCCCAGCCTGCCTGCTGCTGTGACCACAGCCTGGGATGGTGGCTTCTCCTGGGTCTGGAAAGGGTCAGCCAGGGGAGCAGGTTAGATAATCTGGAGTTTATTATGCCTTCTAACACCTGGATGTCATGGAAGGAACATGATTAAGGAAACAGAGCTCAAAATGTTTTGACTATTATAGTGTGAGAATTTAATGGTGCTCGATGGTGATGCTCACAAAATATCAAACAACTTGACTGCATAGCCTGCTGTCAGTGTGTTCAGTGGCAGGCAGGGGGTGTTCATGGCCACTGCTATTATTATTTTCCTTTACAGGTTTGAGTATGACCTAATTATGAATGCAGATGTGAACAGCAACCAGCACCACCAGTGGTTCTACTTTGAGGTCCGGGACATGAAGCCAGCAGTTCCCTATCGCTTCAACATCATCAACTGTGAGAAGTTCAACAGCCAGTTTAATTATGGTAGGAGCCTTTGGGGAGTTGGGGTAGCCTCCTCTTCACAAGAATAACTTTTTAATGCAGTAAAGGTTTCAAACTCTCCGTGTCTATAAGTATAAGGGAGACTGTAAATTCAATCTTATCTGCCCTGAAGTCTACTGAAAAAGTCACTTTAGATTTGTCAAGGAACCTTTGTCTATCCTCAGGAGGACTGAGGAGGAAACTGAATATTGAGACCTGGGAGAGGATTTGTAGGGGGAAATAAATGTCACTGTTGAGTTTATAGACCAGAACAGAAGAAGAATGGCACTAGGGTCAGGAAAACTGCAGGGGAAAGACAATCTGTTGGAACTGAATGAGCAGCATAGGATTGGAAAGTACTTCTAAGATTTGAATAAATGTGATAATCCTCAAACAAATATTCGTGATTCGAGTAAGACATCTTCAGACCTACTGGAATTTCTGTTGATATTAATGATGATAAAAATTCTGTTCCTTGCGGTCTTTGAGTTCCTGTCATGGTTCAGGAGGAAGGCAGAATTTTTCAGAAACAGGCAGGGCAAATCCCATCTCTCCCATTTCTAAAATACCCATTTTAGAAAAGAAGTTATTTCTTCTGCCAGGATACTGTGGATTGAATTCTTAGCTGGCATAGGTGGGGCTTTTTTTTTTTGTTTGTTTGTTTCCATGGAGCTCTGTTAATTTACACCAGACTCAGAATGTTTAAGTCCATAATATTAGACTTTGCATTCCTCTGGAGCCCTGTGGCTACAGCCTCTAACATCACCAGGACAACTCTCTGAGGATCAATGTACCTATTACAACCAGCACTAGGAACTGGAATCACTTGTGTGTGTGAAACTGGCTGGATGAGTGACATGACAAATTAAAAGTCATTTACTCTTTAAATCAAAATTCTGAAGTTCAAGTATTCATACAAGCCCCAATTGAATTTTTTTGGTCATCTTATACTGCTCACCTGAATTACCAAACAATTCAGTGTGGTGTGTGTGGTAGGAGCCTGAAAATGAAGGATGTTGATCTCTTATTTTAAACCACAATGCAATTGTTGATGTAGCCCCTAGTGCCTTAACTCTTGTAGCCAGAGATTCAGGCTATTATTGGTGGAAGGTTGTCTGCTGGTTTGGCTGTTGTCAGCATTTATAATCTCATTTTGTGTACCTGAAACTGTACATGACTCACATGCTCAAGCATGCGATGAAAAATATATTTGGAAGAGAAATGTGAAAATACCATCTGGACTAGGGAGGGAGGCTAAGCCATGGCTGGCTTTTGGATGGCTTGTTCATGGGGTTGGCTATTAAACAATTCCTCTGTGGGTTCCCTCTGCTGCTCCAAGTGGGCAGTGAAGCTGCAGCTTTTCTGGCTTGGCTGAGCCGGGCTCACTGCCCCTTCCAGCACATGCACAGCATTTACACAGAGCAGTGGTAAGAGATGCTGTTTATTTGTCACATTCCCTCTGCACTTTTCCTGGGCTAATGCCCACACTCTGAGACAAAAAGCCTCTGGTTGTGATATAGTGCCAAAGTGCCCTGGGTGGCAATTTTTTACAGCTCCTGGTTACTTGTCTGGTTTAATTTTTCCCATTTGCTGTTGGTTAGATGGCACTGTGTGACTTTCAAAGCAGCAGAAAGGATATTTAATGAAATAGTTGTGGCCAGGAGCAAAGCAAGACAGGAGGCACAGCCTCCACCTCTCTCCTTCCCCCTGTTTCACTAACTTACTCTACCAAGGGAAATAATGGGATTTCATCAGAACCCTGATTTCAGTTTGTTTTCTAAAACTGAACAACTCCACAGGGGAAGTAAAAAGGAGAAACTGATTTTTTTTTTAAATTAAAATGAGATGGCAGAGTAGTAGCAACCAGTGCTCTGAGACAGTTTCATGTGTGGGTCTTTTGGACTCAGAGAGAAGGGCAGGAGCTGGCATTTAGGATATCCAGACCCTTGCAGACACTGAGTCCCAAATCCCTTCTCTGATCAACTGGGCATCTGGACAGACCTGTATCTCTCAAAATTCATGGTGGCCATGCCCTGGTACCAAAGACAGAGTTGCCTCTTGTACATAACTCACAGCACTGGTTCAGAAAACATTATAGGGGCTACTCCTGGCTGTGATGAGTTGGTGCTGCCCCACATCCAAGGTGACTTGGAAAAGCATTGCTGCTGATGCTTCCTGGCTCCAACAGCACTGGAGAGTCCAACAGGGAAACCCAAAGGAAGAAGGGAACTGAAGAGCTGCTAATGCAAAAATGCCAACAGTATTAATGATTTTCAAGCATCACCTCCCCCTAGCACTAGAACAGCTAAGGGGAGGCTCAGGGGGTAACTTATCAACATGCAAATATATTTGGGAGGCATTTTTCTCTTTCTGAAATGTGCTCTCACAGAAGTGGTGCCAGCAGCTTGGCTGTGGCTGTGCTGGGTCTGCTGGAGCTGCTGGCAGGAGCCTCCCCTGCAGCCCCTCTCCAGAATCACCCTGTGCAGAGAGCTCTGCTGGGGAGGGCAGCATCCTCACCCTGCCCTAAAGAGCAGGCAGGTGTGTACAGAAAAGGAAATTGATACAAAAACTCCCTGCAGGTGATCAGAGAAAGCCTTGCCCCTCAGGGAGTGAAATGGTAATATTTTGGAGGTCAGGAAGAAGTCATGCTCTGGGGTGATGCAGTACAAAGATGGGATGCTATTGTTATCAGCATTTATAACAAATAGCTGTTATTTAGGTCCAATAGTAGGTTTAAAACCTTCTAGTTTTTCTTGATGATTTCAGAAGGAAGGGTACTGGATGCACCACAGATCTGATACTATGGTAGGATTAAGAGTTCAATATTAGTGCAGCCAAGCATAAAATATTGGACTAACCAAATTACTGATCTTGTTGATGCCTTGATTCATATTATTTTCTTTCCTTTCCTCTGTTTGTAAACAAAATGGTTTGCAAAGGCCAGAAGAATAATTTATTTTTTAATAAACTCCATTCAGCTCATTTCTTCTGGAGGGGCTTTCTGTACAGACATGGCTGTCTCAGAATAAAACACTTTGGGGGCTTTGGGAATGTATTTACTCTGCATAAACTATCAGCTGAGAGAGCACTGACAAAATAATGCTGCTTCTTCTTTAGCCTTTTTCTTCCCACTCCTGTCTTTTCCAGCCAGAGAAGTCACATCACCTCAAACTCTTGTTTTCTGTAGGCATGCAGCTGGTCATGTACTCAGTGAGGGAAGCTCTCCAGGGCAGACCTCGCTGGATTCGGGCAGGCCAGGACATCTGCTACTACAAGTAAGTGTCCTTTTAGTGAGTCATTCCTGCCCTCCTTTCTCCACTGTTTCACTCTTGTTAGCTGCACTGATGTCACAAGCCTCTTGCCACCAGTGTCCCCCATTTCAAATGTCTCTAAATTGGTGCTGGATCAATGTGTTATGTGCTTCCACCCTCAGAAAACAGCCACAAGTGAGATCTCACTATTAGATGCCAAGGAACATGCAGAATTCCCTTGCCCAGGAGGAAGGAGAAGGAAAGGAGAAGTAGTGTAGTGGTTTCTTCCCATGTCTGGGAAGGAAAGAGCTGGATGGGATCATTGTTTTCTTCAGAAAGGGTGATAAATTATTGGAATGGTCTGCCCAGGGAGGTGGAGTCACCATCCCTGAATGTGTTTAAAAAAAGTCTGGATGTGGCACTTGGTGCCATGGTTTAGTTGAGGTTAGGGTTGGGTTGGACTTGATTGTCTTGGAGATGACTTCCAACCTGGTACTTCTGTGTAATTGTTTTCTGTTGCATACTCTGACTTTTGTAAGAGATAGAGGAGCTGAGGAGCCAAAGAATGGGTTGGGTATACATCAGTGGTGTAAAGGATCCCTGACAATCTCAGTGCTGATATTTGTGCAAGTTCCCTCTTTCAGGTTGCTTTTGCAGTGTGCCAGAGCCTCAGAAGAAAATTCCAAGTTGTCCCAATTTCTGTTGTAATTTTTTCAGGGGGTGGGAGTGGTTGAAAGCACAGATTATCCTCTCTCAGCCTGGCATTTGTCTGCAGCAATTTGAGTAGCTATTTTATTTTGTTTCAAGTACTCCTTGCTGACCTTCATGCACCCAACCTTAACCTTTTCTACCTCAAGAGCTCACAAGTGTGGCTTGTGGCTTCCCTTTACCTGTAATCTCTGATTTCTCTGAGTATGGACAGGCTTTTCATGCTGGATGCCATTGTAGTGGCTTCCCTATCATTAACAAAGCAGCTATTGTGCAGTGATTAAACAACAGCTGACTTCCAAGATTAAGCCATGATTGTGTAATTAGGCCTGTAATCAGATTCTTGTTCAGAATATATGAGAGAATTGTTTTATTGATTTGGAATATTCTGTGTTTTCTAGCTGTACATTGAATTATATGTCAACATAATCATCTAGGATAAGTACTTGTTGTCTCTCATTTATTGTGTGTTCCTGGTTCTCACATATTTTTGTATACACAAGAATGTGCATGCACACACATAAATACATTTTCACCTCTACTGAAACTTTAATATTTTTATTTTAGTGCTTCTCAGTCATTAGAAGTTGTAAGGAGGTGGAATATGAAACTAGTGGGGATGGGGCTGCTCAGGCTTTGTCTCAGAAGAAAAGGAGCTAGGATTGCTACAGTGATATCACACTGCCAGTATTTTGGGGAGAGAGCTCAGTTCAGCTCCAGTCACCCTGGTCACAGGGATCCTAAGGTGAGGCTGCATAATTTGAAGGGGACCTCATCTAATTATTTTTTTTTACCAGGAGTTATTAATAAATGTATGAAAAGAGTGATGTACTTTCAAAAGCGCAGATGGGATGCCTTAAATTGCTTTTGCAGCAGGGCCTTTACTGAGAGACACCCCTGAGCTGAGGGGAAGGGGAGGAAAAGCTCATTTTTGGTGAGATGTCTGTGTGAAGCAGCTTGGCTGAGCTTTGGCATTCATCTTCCCTGAGGATGGGGTCGTTCACTCATGAAGATGAATGTTGTGGCACAGCTGTGTCACTGTGTACCTTTCTCATATGTCTCACAAGAGTTTTTGTGTTGTAGAGAATACTAGCAGAGCTCTTGTCAAAGAGTAGCTGAGTGACACTTCTGCCCTATTTTATTGCCTCTCTGTGAAGTGACAGGATACACCCATGATAAACAGTTGCAGTTACAATAAGATCATCTAATTCTCTTGCTGTCTTGGCAGCTTTTATGCACTGAATAATATTCCTTTCTGGCAAATTATTTAAGGAACAATGGCAGATGAGTGTTGAATTGGTGACAATGTGCTTGTGCCTTTGGTTTCATGGCTCATTTTAAGCATATTATCTAACCTTCAGCTTTTTCAGACAGTAGTCAGGTCAGATAGTAATGAGGTACATGGAGTGTTTTGTTCTCACATCAGCACTAAAAACTTGGCTGTTTAGTGATCATAACGATGTCAGAACTAGGTCTTCTCTTTTCAGCATCTTTATAATCACATTAGATGAAATAAACATCATAACATTAGCAGGTCACTTCTCAGCTCTAATGATGTCTGTGAGAGGGTGAGCATCAGTCTCACTCTGAGAGCACCTGGCCTTTGCAGTATGACTGAACACCTTAATGGCACAATGGCTGGGGGAATATTCTTCTTCAGCTGGGATTCTGCCTGAAATATTGACAACAAAAATACGTTCTCGTGGATTTGCCCTTTGGAAAGGAAGGTGTGTTGTGCATTTTCTGCTTTCCAATGTGGCAGACCCCAAAAAAACAGCCACGCCCAGTAAATTGTTAAATACTGCTTTTTATGACATGAACCAGGATGTTACTTTAGTATCCTGCACTTAATAACCACACTTAGAGATGTAAGAAAGTCTAGACATGGAAAATGAGGACACCAAACTCCAGGAGGGAAGTATTTTGGATCAAGGGAACACATCAACAGATTAGAAGAGAGAAACATTTTAACTTTCTGTTTGAACTCTGTTGTGAAGTGACCCAGAAGTCTGGGATATTGTCACTTTCTTTGGCCATTTTAATGCCAAGTTATGCCATATTCCATCACGTAACAGTGCTTTTTACAACACCAAATGCTGCAGATAGGAAGGCTAAAGATCAGATGGCAAAGAGAGATTGTTCCTGAATCCCTTGGTACTTTTGGATTCCTCAGTTACAGCCCAGCTGCTTTCCTGCCTGCATCTTTGTCCTGAAGCTGCTTCACCTGTCTGTCTGTTTTTCCACCTACAAAGGGTGGAAAATTAGAGTCACTTATCTGCCACCCAAAGAATGGAATAGATAAATGAGGAAGCATATTTCAATCAGATAGTGTCTGCAAAGATTTTTTTTAAGCTCAAAAATTATCTTGCAGAGTAAAAGATTAGTATTATAATTATTATTAATTAACTCATCATCACTGCTATGCTGGAAATATAATACTTGTGCATTATTTTTTCTGAAGGAGAGCAACAAGCAAAGTGATTTCACTACTACAGAGTGACTGAAAGGCACAGTAGATACAGCTGGCATGGTCATTGAGAAAACTACACTTTGGTCTCTTTTTTCTTCCTTCCAATAACCAGTGTGTTGGATTCTAGAAAGCATGAGAAACTTTCAACATGTTTTAGAAAGGGAAGACAAATAAGGTAGTGGGGACCAGATGTTGCCACAGTCTTTTATTCCTTTCCTTTTCCTTTCTTGTTACTTTAGGCTCCATGCTGATATGGTAGGGTGTTGTGATGAAAAAGTAGTGAGGAACTAAAAAACATCAATCTGGTGGAGGAAAAAGGAAGCAATAGAGCTATTTTGGCTTGACAGCAGTAGGAGGAGAGGGAGGCACAGAGGAAAAATGGTATTTTTTTTAGGTTTCTTTTAAAAATATTCTGAGCTACTGCTTTGTATGATGGATTGTGAGGAGACCAGATTATATACAGTAAAAGTACAAGATCATTTACACTGCTTACACACAGGGGGATTTTCTTTTTAATGCAAGAGTGAAGAATATTGAAGCCTCCCAAAGCCACCTGTAAACGTCCTGTTACCTCCAGATAGCTTGCTATAGATTGAAACAGATGTCAAGAAGTGATTCAAAAGTCTGGAAACCTCTTTCCTGGATGGGTGATCAGGTGGCACAGCAGAGATGCTGGGAACAAGGATGAAATGTGCTGCTGAGCAGAGCTGTGGGAGCTGTGCCTCCCTGCCCTCGGGGTCACATCTGAGCAGGCAGGAATGGGGAACACTCAGCCACCAATGTAGCATCGAGGTCAGAGGTGTCTCCTGCTGCAAAAACCCTGGGTTAAAGTGGCCATTTTAGGCAGGAGAAGACACTTGGCTGCAGAATTACTGACTACAGAGGAGGAAGCCTTTATTCTGGAGTGGTAGGGACAGGTGGGAATAATGTCAATATTAGATATTTAGGTTGTATCTGCCTGCAAAGATCTGCTTCCTCCCACACCTCTAACTACAAATGTGAACTTGGAGAGGAGAAATTGGAAGAATTCAGCACTTTTGTGACCACCCTTTATGAATAAGGTGATCTAACCTTCCAAGTGACACTGAGTGAAATAGATGGAGATGAGATGAGTATTTTCCTTCTGCACCATGCAGGAAATGGTTCTTAATTGTCCCTCATTGTCAAAATTAACAGGAGCTATATTAAATGTCATTGTTCTGACTTCAAAAAAAATCAGACTTTAGCCCTTTATGCAATGAAATACAAACATAAATGCTAAGCATGTGTTTCTATATTTGTGGGTTTATTGATTTTTTTTTTTTTCTCTTTGAATCTCTTTGTCCAGTATTAAGGTGCTTAATTTGCAAATGAAATGTTGGGGTAAAGGTTTCAACTGAGAATAAAATCACAGGCTTTTCAGGTTTCACTGTGACTCAGTGTTCCTGCACTTTCTATTGATCCACTCGGTGTCACCACCCCACATGTTCCTAACTATTGAATTCAAGAGAAAACCTAGCAGCATTGTATTGTCTCTCCCTTATGAAAAAGAGCTGATTATTTTGGAGAATTTGACAAGAATAATTATCTTTTCTCCCCACCCCTTTGAATAAAAATGAACAGCAGCAAAATAAACTAGTATTGTAAAATTCAGGAGCTGAAATTACATCTTTTGGTTGCCTCTTCTATTTTGCATTTTAATGCAACATTGATGATAACATTTGTCAAAGAAACCTCACAGTCCTTCAGAGTCAGAAGGTTTGGCAACAGCATAATTGGTGCAATGTGGGAAAAATATTGTTTGAAATGTACTTATGGATGCAATTTGCTCTGAGGCTTCTCCCTAAAGTGCATGATTTGCCACTTCATCTCTGCTGAAAGAAAACTTTCCTACTCAGCCTGAAGTAATCTCTTCATCAGAGTAAGGCTCCTGCAGGAGATCAGGTCCTGACACTAGACTGAGGAGCTTGCTATAAGATTTTGTAGTTTTATTGAAGGCAGTGTCATGGATTTGTGTGCTCTCTCAGACCTTGCCAGGGTTGACCAGCCTCACCCAGAGCTCTGTTGTGGTGAGGCTTCAGCTCAGTCACTGCTGTGTCTCTGTTGCTGTGTCCCTGCTTGGCTGCACATCCTGATCTGGATCCTGACCCATGAACTGACCTGCTGGTTAGACCCAGACCTGCCTCACCACCACAATCTGTCTGATAATCTTCACCCCTCTGCTGTCCCCTGATCGTGTGCTGTGGGAGATGAACCAGCTTTGAGAATTCCTGGCTCTTCTGTCTTCCATACCAAGCTCACCTCCCTATTTTTTAGGGAACAACTGGTCCTCACTGCTCCCTGAGAGGGAGAGGCTCAAGCCTTCACAAAAGAGGGATACAAAGAAATTTCTGAGTAGGTCACAACTGGCAGATCTGTATGAGATCACTTCTTCTTCATGCCCAATCTCTTCCCAAAACAATTCTCTTCTTCGTACTCAGCAAAGTCCCTGTGTTATCTGAAATATTTTTATGTATGTCCTATTTATTATTTATTCTTATTCCTAAAATATCACTTTTCTTCCTGTTGTGGAACTGAATAGTTGGTTTGGTAGGGTATTCATATTTTTGAAATCTCCAGGCTTTTTGCAGAGTATTTTCTCACAGCATTGTTCAGGACTGTGAATAGGAGCCTGCATCTCTGAGCAAGATAATGTGGATATCTGAAGAAATACAGCAGTTTTAGCTGAATGCATAGTTTAAATATGTCTGTACTATGCTATATGAGCTACTATTAGCTGACTGCTTCTTTATTTGCATCTTAACAAAACAAGGCATTAATGGATGTTATTTTCCTGGGGAAGTACTCCCATCCCTCAGCAGCACGTGACTGGCAGTGCAGGTTCTGCCTCCTAATTCCCTGCTGGGCTTTGTTTCCTCTTGTGTGGATGCCTCTCTGAATGCTTATTTTTCTCCTGGCTGCTTCAAATGCACATCTAGAAGTGAAAAACATTTATTTTTCCTCCTCTTCCTCTTCTTCCAGAAACAACAACCGCTGCAGTGCAGCTGCAGGAGGAGGCGTCAGGGGAAGGTTCTACTACACCCTCACCTTCAGCATCAAGTTCCCTCACAAAGATGATGTCTGCTACCTGGCCTACCACTACCCCTACACCTACTCCACAATGATGGTAATACTGACATGTCCATTGTGTTATTATAATGGCCCTGACAGCTTGGAGCTGCTTGGGTATGTTGTAGATTTTGGGATGACACAGAGGATTGCTTTCACACCTCCTCATCCCTGGGAGTGTTCAGGGGTCAGGTTGGATGGGGCTTTGAACAACCTGGGATAGTGGAAAATGTCTCTGCCCATGGCAGAAGGGTTGGAATGAGATGATCCTTGAGGTCCCTTCCCACTGAAACCATTCTGTGATTGTGGTGGTGAAATTGCCTTGTTACAGCTACAGCTCCTGCCAGCTGCAAAGCCCAGAATGCTGCAGAAGGAAAGAAATTTCTCTGTGGGACAAGCTGAGCACAAACCATCAGTGCTTAGAGCAGTCATAATACAAACCAGAGGTGTCTCCATTCACTTGGAGTGGCAGGATCCTCCTCCTAATGGGCTGGGAAGCTGGGGGCTAAACCTAATGACAACTCAGATGTTCCTCCTGATCCTCCTCCTGACACAGGGCAGCAGCCCAGCTCTCAGAGCTGCAGCCAGTGCTGCCAGCCTGCTGGACCCCATCTGATGATACTTCACCAGCTCTTTCCTCAGTGCCAGCTGGAATGTCAGCAGGGATCTGTGACACTCCCACCAGTGCTGTCAGTACAGAAACTAAAAGAATACAACTCCAAAGCGTAAATTTAGTTAGTGAGTTGGACCAAGATTTTTTGCTGGGCATGGGTTTGTTCTCCACTGCCTTTTCTGTGGAAAGGGGTGGATGGTAAGGGAATTTTCTGGGAAATGTATTCAATGTGCTTCCTCTATAATTGATGTAGGGGGGACCAGGGTCTGAAGGGGAGATAAGATGAAAGAAGTGAAATGATAGTTCTGGGAGAAGCTTTGCTTTGATGCTCAAGATGAGAATGATACTGCAGGTGAAACCACACAGTTCCAGTAGATCAGTTTCGCTTCCATTCTCAACACATTTTGCTTTGGGCAGTACATGCTGGTGTGGGTTGGTTTGTGGAATTTGAGGTTTGTTTTGTGTGATCAGTTTGCCATAAGCTGCTATTGGAAGCTGTGCTTTCCAGGGGAGTGTCCTCCTCCCCCAGGACTCACTGTGCCTAGCACAGCAGAGTTAGGCTTAGATTGATTCCCACTCAAGAAAGCTTCTTGTCAACTCTTTTCCATCCCATCATAGACATTCAAAGAAACTGCTTCCAGTATCTGGAAGAAGGCCAGTCCAGCCTTCAGTCCAAAACATGTCTGTCAGCTCACTTCTCATCAGCCTCACCAGTTATTCCTAAAATTCCATGCGGAAGGTGTATGCTCCTGTGGTGGGGTTTAGCCTTGAAGGCACAAATGTCTGCAGGGTAAAAAAAAAACCAAATGCAATACTGAAAAATTGGTTGTACTTATTCACCACCATACACCACCATACATTTCACATAAATGCAGTGCCTCATCATTATTTCACTGTTATTGATTTCTATCTTCTGCTGGCACAAAGCAAGAGAGAATTGGAGAGTTTGTGTGCTCTGAGAATCACTGAATATCTCACCTGCTCCTGAATGAATAGAATGGAGATGAAAAAGATGATATTCCTAGGCTTACAGGACCAAGTCTTTAAATATTTCACTGTCTCTTCAAATAAAATGCTCATTGAAGTTAAAGGGAATTTTGCCCCAGGAAAAGTTTAAATGAACTCAGACACAATAAGGACCATAAAGTTTGGTAAATGGGACTTATGGGTGGAAAAGGTTGATAGATTCTCATGTCCAGCTCTAGCCAAAGCAAAATCACTACTTCTAATAATTCTGAAAGGCTTCTTTGCTTGGGCTAATTTAAAATGTCAAGTGATGCACTATACACATTTCCATTTTACTTTTATTTCCACAGTAAATAAACTAAATCAGGTTTGTGCATCAGTAGATTGCATTTTAAAGCATTTGTCCACTGGTGAAGCATGTTGGTTTTACATATCAGTAATAAATTAAAAGTGATTATGAACCCAAGGGCTCAATTAAATACATAGTGCTTTGGGGAAGAAGAAAAAACTGTATATGGAGTTAGTAATTTTAAAATGTTTTTAAATATCATATATATTTAATGGTTATAAGCATATATGCAGGAAATATTGCAGAATCCTATTTGAACTGGATACAGTCTGCAGTTCATTACTTCTTGTCCATTAGTAATTAGGTTTGTTTTATAAACAGTAATTTATCTATTTTTACATCACAGTATTAATTGTTTTGATATCTAGCTCAAATCTCTGTGGTAGCTCTACCCAATTAAATTTCACTGGGTATCAGGAACATAAGTAAACGATGCTATTGAGTTCTCTATATCTATGTGAGATTGTTAAATGCATCTAATAATTAAATTTACTTTATAGAGCTGCATTTTAATTGTTTTATAACATAGCTGACTGTAAATTTCAGTTCTGTGTTTACATGGCTCCATTTGGACTCTGGGAAATCAATCTGAAACACAGTGAGCCTCCAGGTTTGAGGAATAGGAATGTGGTGTCCCATAAATGTGGATTAAAAACTTAACCCTGACTCACAAACCATCACCCTGGGAGGCCCATCGAGTGAGCTGATGTGTTTTAATTTAGGACAAGTGTGCTCACTGCACCTCTTCCCACCAACTGGGAGGCAACTGGAGCTCCAGAACACCCAGCAACACCCTGCAGTGGCATTACTCACACCCATCAATTGCAATGCAAACAGAGAGCTACACTTCATCTGCTGTGTGGGTGACAAGTGGCTCTGTGTCTAATGAGGCAATGGTAATTTGTTCCAAAAAGTCTTTCTTCTGAGCTGCCAGTTCTTTTTCTCAAATTTCTCAAGAAGCTCTTGGACTTTAGAATTGTTTGAAACTGTCATAAACTTTGGGGGTGGGGAGAAAAATCTCCCTTTTTAAATAACTTCTTGGAAAGACACTCTTCAAATTTCCCACTACTGATTGTACAAAATGTTGTTTCGATATAAACTTTTTGGCTGCCTCTGATATGGAGTTGTCACTGAGTTTCACTGGCATGTGCTTGACAGCTAAGCAATCAATCCTGTAAATGTTCAAAATTGGTGAGTTTTCTCACATTTCTCCAAAACCCTTATTAAAATATCAAGAGTAAATGCTTTTATGAAATCTTTTGGATTTCATATATGCATAAAATTTCATTATGCTAACAAAAGCACCTAGAAACTGTTCAGGCAAAATCAAAGAAAAGTTTGGCCTGGAAGGGACATTTAAAGGTTATCTGGTCCAACCCCTCTGAGACAGAAAGGGACACCCTCAAGTAGATCATGATATAAGAATAAATATTCTGTGCAGCCTCATTGAACTGGGATGCATTGTGAATGGCTTGTGAATATTTCTGGGATGTAAAAGGTGGTGATATTAACTGGCAGAAAAGAGGAGCTGGGAAGTTAGCAAGATATGAAATTAGTATCAAAAATAATAGACAGCTACTGGAATAAAATCAGGTTTTATAGGCAGTGAGCTCCTTTATAAATCTGCTTCCTTGCTTCTTTTTCAGTCCCATCTTGATATCCTGGAACAAAATAGGAACCCTAAGAAGGTTTACTGGAGGCAGCAGACACTCTGCCAGACTCTAGGGGGAAATCCATGCCCATTGCTCACAATCACTGCCATGCCTGAGTCTAAAAACAGAGATGACCTGGAGCAATTCTGTAAGTAGCCCAATGAAGCATTTTTAAAAAGATGCTGGTGAGCTGTGCTCGTGTCAGCAGTGACAATAACCTCTTTTGTGAACATGCTGATTTTCTTGTCTTTCTCATTTTGGAAAAAGGAATATAAATATGAGGAATAGCCAATTATGATGCTCTTTAAAAATTACAGGTTTCCATAGAGGAGGGAGGAGAACTGATACCATTTTGTATTTCTAATTTCTCTTCAATTATATAAAGCATTTGAAAAGTTCAAAATAAAATATCTCCTAGAGCAAAAAACTGTGAAATAACTAATTCAACAAGATTTTTTTTTTCATTTTATGTTTTCTATTAAAATTATTTGTGTTTTGAAATTTGAAAAAAAAAACAAAAAACCAAACCAGATCAAGATAATTCATTCCCAGCTGGACCAGCAATTGAAATGTTCTGGGGAAGTTCCAGCTCCTCCACTGTGCCCAGTAGATCCATCTGGACACAAAGCAGCTCCTTGCATTCTATCTGAGACCATACTGATGATGTACTGTTTAATAGTAAATATCATAATTGCCATTTTAGATCTAGAGCTGGTTATTTTTCATTGTGAGAGCCAGAAATTTAGACCTTCAGTGGCCTTGATGAACAAGATTGATATGCACATTTCTGTAACTCAATGAGTGATGAGATTCTGCATCACATTGGGTTAGTTTTGATTTTAGAGCATAAATCGTTAACTACTTATATGTAGCTTGTTTTTTTCTGAAATTGGGAACAAGGTATACAATGACTTTTTTAATCTTTTCAAACATAGCACAGGTTGAGAACTTTGAGGCTTGAGAATATTTAAATTGTCTGAAGATCTTTTCAAATGTTAAAGGAATTACTTCACTTTTTCATTACCTCACTTAGAACTTAGGCTAGAAGGATCCAAAGGCATTCTGTGACATGAACCACAGTTCTTGTTGCAGACTTCTCCATCTAAACTAAAAGGGAGCTGAAATAGGAAACTTGGTGAAAGTTACTGCTCTTTTTTGGTCCAGGTTTAGAGCAGAGTGACTGCAGCTATGTTGACATTACAGTGTAATCATCCACAGCTCATACCTTTTTACTGTAACAACTTGATGAAAAATCCAGCTTTTACCCTGGATTAGCAAATTTATATCATGAAAATGCTTTTCTCAATTGAAATATTAAAGCAAAATAGCCAAGTACAGGCTACAATGAAGAATTTATAATGTGCATGCACATGCACATCTTTAAGTGTGGCTGTCCATGCCTTGCTTGAAGAGAGAATTCCTTCCCTTAAGCACACTTTTTTTCCATGATAATGATGATAGAAAACCAGTGGGTGGGAGCTGGAGGTTGGTTATCTGAAGCAGCCTTTGGTGATCACCTGGTCAGGTGAGATTTCCTGACCCCTCAGGGCAGAAGGTCTCAAGGGGGAAACTGAAAGTAAGTTGGAATATTTTATTTGAGGAATTGAGACATCTGGAAGATGAAGTGAACAAGATTTTCTGCCCCAGTGAGAAGCCCTTTCCAATGGTGCTACAAAGCAAAAGCTGAGGTGACATTTGGGTTTATCTAAGCAAGGACTTGGAGTGAGTCAGTCATATGAGGGGTCAATATCATAAACACTGGACTTTTGCTCTTTTGGCTTTGAAAGGACTTTCTCAAAGGAATGTTTTGCCATAGCAAAGCAAAGAAAGGAAAAAAAAAAAAGCCCAAACAAAAAACATCCCCAAACCCCCAAACAAACACAACAATTTCAATAAAATATTGTGATATAAATGTGACCATGTTGAGAGGCATGGCCATTTATTTTCTGGAGCACTGTATTCTCAGAGTATATTCTGAATATATTCTGCTTTTTGTAGTGTTGGAAGAGAGCCTGGCAGGTTTTCAAAGGTTGTTAATCTGTCTGCAAAGACAAGGCTTGGCTTGCTTATTCAGCCCAGGTTTGCTAAAAGATTCATAAGGCATCTATGAACAACTTGAACAGATACTTTTTCTGAATGCTTCAGTCTGTTTAATATACTGCAACTAGGTTCAAATCCCAATTATGTGGCTTAAGTCCTCTTTGTTTTCAATAGAAATAAGTATCTCCTGCCCTGTGGTAATACATGGAGCCAGTGGGAGCTTGTAGTTCTTGAAATGCCATGAAATCCTGTATCTCCAAACCTTTCCTCTGAAGCCTTGCACCACAATAAGATTGCAGACTTCCTACATCTATCCATGAGCCCATGGAGCTCAATCAAAACAGAACATGAAGAAACCCCAGTTGTCAACTGAAAAAGAAATTTTTTGGGAGGGAAAGACATTGTCAAGGCAACGGAGTTTCACTCAAGTTTTCAAGACTGTAAAAGTAAACACCAATACTCTTAAGTGATGAAAATATTTATTGTTTTATCAAGTGGAAGAACAGCAAGGCAGCACACCATGTTTTATGCTGTGGGGATGCCTGTAGGCAAATCTGAATAATCATGTATGTGTTTATTTTGTTTGAGTAGCTTGGATAATTATGGCTTTTGGGGATGCACTTAGTCTAATTTGTGCTGCTTTGTGTGGCTTTGATCAGCAGTTACTTCTCAGTTTCCTCATTTTGTATGACATAGCCATCTTTCTGTGAAGTGTTTTGGCTGATGGAAGGACCTGTTTGTCAATGTTTTCCATGCTAAAAACATAACTCAAGAGCAACAACTTGGAGCTAAATATGAAGAGACCAAAGGGTGGAGGATTTCCCTGCAATAAATCCCATGGCTTTGTGCAGTCTCCATGCATGGGAATTTCATCTTGAGAAGGAATGTGGAGCTCCAGCACTGGGGAACTTGGCACATGGATAATGAATAAAAGTGGAGACAGACCTTATTTTTTTCCTTCTGGTTCAGTCCAATGCTTAGTTTTCATGAGCTGTAGTCATTTTGATTTCCCATCAAATTTATATTGCCTTTGTTTACATGTGTTACTCTGTTCCTTGAGAGTTTCTTTACAGCAAATCTCTCCAGGACTTTGTAGCTGCTGCACATGATCATACTGGAATAGTCTAAGTATAGACATGTAGGGATAAGGAAACATCACAGATAAAGAGGCATTGGGTGGGTGAGGAGTACTGAGAAGGCAGCAGGGTCAGCCTGGTAGGAGTGCAGTGGGAAGGAATTATTTTGTATTGCAAGTGCCCAGAGAGAGTGAGGGCATGGCATCCTCTCTGTGTCAGCTGTGCTTTACTTCCCTTCCTCAGCTCTTTCAGATTGCTCTTGTCAGGCTTTTGATTAATGTGGTTCTAGGATGGTTAAATTTGTCTGGGTTAAATTTATTAACGTGCACCTTGTTAATAGGAAGCACAAGCCATGCTGAAGGAAAGAAAAATGGGCTGCTTCTTTCCTTCATTATGCCTTGTGTGAGGCTTTGATATTCACTTTAGGCTCCTTTCTCCTTCCTCTCTTTATACCTGCCCTTTATATGAATAGTGAATAATTTTTATTAAATGTTCAGTTCTGAAATTGATAGGAAGACAGAAAGAGGTGAGCTGGGAACTCTTTGGCTTCTCTGTGCTTTTACTCTTGTTCTTGCAACCCCTCAGTTCCAACCAGCACAACCTCCACTCAAACTTGATCCATGTCTGTGGGTACCTGGGGCTGGTCAGGGGTCCCTGCTGGGCTTTGCAGCTTCATAGACTTGAACAAATAGAAACTGAGGGGGTCTGTCTTGATTTTTGAGGTTCCTGTTTAACTTTAAACCTGCCCCTCCTGCCATCAGATGAAGAAGGCTCAGCATCCAGCTAGTAAAGATGTCTTTAATACCCATCCTTGTAATACCCATGGTCTTGTGATACAGGTAAAATCACTCTGTGTGTGGGTGATATTATTTCTGGCTGGTTTAGGTCTACCTGATGAGAGTTAAAGATACTTTTGGAGAGAGAGCAATTCCCATCGTCTTTCAGAGCATTTCAAATGAATGCAGAAACAAGGAGAATGATAAAGCTTCCAAATCCTGGTGCCAACTCCCTGCCTGATGAATTAATAGGTGTTTGCAGAGCTCTGATTTTCTTGTTTGCCACACACACAGAGCCCAGTGAAGGCAGTGTTAGCAGCATGTGTGTGTACTCAGTAATAGTTTGTAAACTCTTAGTTCACAGTATTATTTATGCATGTGTGCAGTGTGTAACTCAACTAAACTCCCTGGCAGACAGCTGAGTAGACCCTGCAAGCAGTAGGATACTGTTGTGACAGAGCAAATGGACAGATTAACTCTTCAAAGAAGTGTAAGGAAAATATCTAAACACTGATGCACAGGCAATGATAAAATTGTCTTCTTGTTAAGAAAGTAAAGGACACTGATATGTTGTTAATGTTAACAGAGTGGTGGAATTAAAACCACCACAAACAAAATGATTGGTCAGAAAAGAACAGTGTACACTCCATGCTGCCATGTGAGTATTTTTCAGGAGGAGTTCCCTGGGTTTTTCCTGGCTGTAACCTGAGTTGGGGTGGATTTGCTCTCACCTTTAGTTAGAGAAGGGAAGGGGCAGGACACCTCTGAGTTGTGATGTAGTGCAGGTGCCATTCTGGTTAGTGCCAACACAGAGTAATGGCTCAAACATTCCTGAAGGGATTGCACAACTCTCTTCATGGCTGATTGTACTGTCATCATCCCCATTAATAATAGTGATTATTCAGTGTGTTATGTGTAGTCCAGAGTCAGCATACCTAATGAGTATCCTTTTAGCCATGGGTACTATTGTAGATCTGAATTTTAGGGATTAAAGTTAACCCAAATTGTCCCACACAATTAGCAGCAGAGGTGAGGAAAATTAAACAAAAATGACACTAGAAATGGATTTACATCTGTAATATCTGTCACTTTGAGTTGCTCTTCTGTCATCATATGTCTCCTTTATGCATGGCTGAGGAAGCCATTATGAATATTGTCAAAAAAAGATAATGACGCCTGCTTATCTTAAATGTTGTCTCCTGGGGATTTGAAGCACATTTTTTGTCTAGGCATGATTCTGAAGAAGGATAGAATAATGTTTTTGGTGTAGATATGGTAGGATGCTCATACCATTGAACTGCAGATGCTCCTGGAGCTGGAATGAGGGATAAAGTGAGACTAATGAGGTGCCTTTACCTGGCCTCATCTTAAGCCTACAGAATAAAAAAGGTACAGTTGCTGGGAAAACTATTCTAACATTTCTCAGTTTGCATGTATAAGCTATTTAGATTGTTGTTTTGCAACTTTGATCTTTTCTCAGGAAGAAACAAGCTCTTTACCTTTAAATACAAATTGCAGCAAGGAGCAATTCCTGAGCAAAGAACAGCAGAGGACGTGAATTGCAGGGGCCACTTATGCAGGATACTGGGAAATAATGATCATGTGGAAAATGTACACAGTTTAATTAAGCACATTGATTAAATCAATATGACTCAAACAGCTTAGTGCTCCAATCAGCTTAATCTCATTAAATGTAATTCAGGCCTCAATAATTGATTAATAATGCATTATAGTTTATGAATTATTGACTCCGAGTTATTATAACTGTGCCTGCACCCCATGTGGTAACCAGTGTTGCATGTTAATTATGAAAGGCTCAGGCTCTCTTGAATAACTTTTCAAACCTGGGGATGACACATCTCTTAGTGAAACAGGGATCAAATTAGTTCAACACCTCATTGGAGTCAGTCCTTCCCAAAGGAAACTGAGCTCCTTAAAGCAAGCTCTCATCTAATAATGTTGAAATAAGGAGGTAGAATGACCAGCTTTGATTGGTAATGATCTTTTCAGCAGGCACAAGGGTTGCCTGTAGCAATTCATCTGGAGTGCTAACCTGGCATTGTGCTGGCTGGAAGCAGCTCACACCAGCAAGCACATCTGCTCTTCACTGTTGCTGCATGTGATCCTCCCCAGCACATGTGCAAACAGCACAGCCACTGCTGATGGAGCCTCAGGTCACTTTTGTCTGCCAAATGGGGATTAATCCACCCCCAGAACTGTCTGGGTGCTGACTGGTTTCTGTGGAAAGGGCTTTTAAAATGACATTTCCACAGAGTTAGTGTCATACAAGAACAAAGAATTGTTGGTGCTGTTGATGATAATCTCAGGAAAGAAACCAAGAGCTGAAGAAAGCCCCTGCTCCTTGGGTGATTCCCCATTAGGTGGCATTTCCACTGAATGGGAATGGAAGGTGTTGTCTCCAACAGACTGTTTTTGTAGCTTTCTAGGTACTTAAATGTGGACCAAATTGCAATCTTATGCACAAAGTGTCCACCAGCATTACATTTCCTTCAAGTGTTCCATTTGCAGACCTGTTCTGCTTTTTCCTTTCATCAGTTCTCTAGCTCTTCTCCTTATTTTTGATTATAGTTAAAAGTGAACAGATTTTGCCGTGTATAGAAATTGATTGAGATGATTATAGAACACTGGAGAAAAACACTTTTTCTTTATCCTTGCATCTGCAATAATGAGGTTTGTGTCTTTTTATTCTTTTGATTTGAAGATTTTCTCCTAATTTTCAGGGCTTCCAGGTAGAGGTGCTGATTTCTCGTTCACTTTGTACCAAACACTTTGTTTTTGGTGACAGGAAGAGTCAGCTGTTGTGAAAACTGTTATCCTGTTTTAATGCAGCAGTGAAGAAAGGCTGAATAAAATTGTCATGTGTTCTATAGTGCTAAATAATTACAGAATTGAGAATGTGGTTTTTTTTCCACTTGAATAGACAGTTTCTCAAGCTTCTGAAGCCAAAGCAATGCTCTCCAGTTATGCAACACTGATGGTGTGTGCTGAGATTTTTTTGAGATTGTCTCTCAATTTCAAACATCTCTTCTACTTTTTCTTCCTGATATCCCAGTCACAACAGCGTTGGCAGCTCCTTGCAAAAAGAGCAGACAAATTTCTGCAAAACTATGCTACTGTTTGAGTATCCAGCCTGCTGCCACAAAGATGGAAGCTGGTTGAATGGAATATGAAATTTGTGAGACAGACACACAGACACACTGGCTGAGGCCAGTATTTTTCATGATGTATCAAATGCTCTTTGAATCCCAGCATTTGCTGGAGCTGACTCTGCCAGCTTTGACACCCTGGTCAGCCTTCTGTGAGCTTGGCAAAATTCATTTTAATATATGGAATTCCAGTAGTCAAGGCAGCAAGGAATGGGCAGCAAACACTGATCAAGGATGCTAAAACTGGGCTTTGAAGCATAGACAATCACAGTGTTTTTAGCAAAGAGAGAAATAAATATTAGGGTAATCTCTTATCCTGTCCCACCCTCTGCCTAATGCAGCATGATGGCAGAATAAGCACCTTAAATGAGATTATTTATAGTATTCTTCATTCAGCTGCCATGTTCTGCATTTTTTAAAAAATAAAATACTTTCTGAAATTTGATATTTTTCTAAGCCGTCCTCTGCTTAGGGGATAGAGCAGAAAATCCTGTAGCACTTTTTTCAGCACTTGCTCAGCTGCCTTTCTTTCTTTGATTTATAACATCCTATTTCTGCCCCAAGACACTTAGAACTTTTGCAGTCCTTTCTAGAGAAGAAATTTTCTGATTAAAGGCAGAATTTTCTGGAACATAAGTTATCAATATCTCCTTGGTTGGAATGGACTTGGGCTAGAATATCAGGAGCTGGACTTGATGATCCTTGTGGGTCCTTTCCAACCCCAGTTATTCTGTGATTCTCTCAGAAGTGCTTAAGGCTGGCAATGCTCCAGACTTCCAGAACATAACAGCCTTTTCTGATACACTAATGAATTAAACATCTTGAAAAATCTAAATTAGCATATCTTAGTCATAATTATTTTATTTCTTGATTGGTTTGTCAAGTGTCTCAGAAGGGTCTTCTCACAGGAGTGTGGTACTACTTGTATTTTTTGCTACAAGGCACTGAAAATTATCAATGAAATGGAAAATGGTTTGGTTGTATGGGTTTCTTATATTGCTTTGGAAATTTATAGGCAGCTACTTGGAATATGTCTGTCTTACAACACCCCAGGACCAGTTCTCATTGCAGTGGACCTGCAAGCTTCTGTAGGAGTGCTAGGTTGCCTAAATTCTTGCCTTAACAGAAAGGGAAGGAAAAAAAATCATCTTCTCTCCCTTAGGCAGAAAGAGTTAATGAGGAACCTGCAGGGATGTGTTTGCAATGGCCAATCCAGGTATTGAAATACAGCCCAGCAGAGCCCCCAGGCAGCTCTTACTCCCTCGAATGGTGAACAAGTATTAAACTGATACTGGGTTTCTGTTATCAACTTCAAATTATGGTGGGGCAAAAAAACCCCCCAAAAAAACCACCCACACAAAAAATAAACCCAACAAAAAAACAAATGAACAACAACAAAAAAAAAACAAAACCCACCAGAAAACCAACAAACCACACACAAAAAATAAATTAAAAAAAATAAACAAAAAACCCCACACATGAAAAACAAACAAAAACAAAAAAAAAAACCACCCCAAAAACCTCCCAGATCAGCATGTTTCTGTGAGTGGCACATTTCCCATGCCTGGCCATAAATCCTAGTCACGTACAGTCCTGTGGGGCATGTGCTAAAAGGTCACTGTAGTACAGTGTATGGCAGTCAGAGAAGCATTTGAATTGAGGTAAATCTCTCCTCAATGTGGCAGAGAAAGGCTGTGAGAGGGAGGATATAATTTTAGGGTCAGATTGTTACTGGAGATTGAATGTTGATAGGGGCAATGTGCTTATTAAAGTGTGAGGGGTCAATGCTGGTGTCTCGAGGTAAAAGCCAAGGTCAGGAAGGGGTTCCTTCATCTGCTCACAATATTGCCCAGTTGGTCATGTGTCATATCACACAGGGTGGTTGTTTTTCATGAGTCAGAGGGTCTGGAGCACCTGCTGCTGTACAAAGTGGGTTGTCTTGAAGGCAGCTGGGTTTGCCCCTGGACACCTGTGTTAAAGCAGCTGCCTCTGGTCAGTAGTGCTGAAGGTGTGGATGGTGGGGCAGGCTGGGCATCACCTTGCTCCTTGAATTAAGAGGTCAGTAAGAAGTTCCTTGGGTTCAAGCCTTCTGTAAGGTAAGAAATTGGCATTTTGTTACAGTAGAAATGTGACCAGTTGTTCTCCTTTCTGTTTGGTTGTACCTCCTCATTGATAACTGCTAGGCAAGCTGTGATCAGAGAGTTGGGAGCAGGACAGCTGGCAGGTTGGCCTCGTGGAAGAGTAATCTGTGGCTGGAAATCCCAGGGGGTGTAACACATGTACCAGCTGCTGTCAGACCCACACAACCACTCCTGCCATCTCAGAGAGCAGTTTTTGTTTCTGGTTCAATATTTTTTTTAATTCTCTGTTCCAGAAAAGCTGTGCTGATACACAGATTGAAGTAGATACACATTGCTTTCTGATGCCTGGGGATCTTATGGGAACAAACTATTTTGGATGGCAAGATTGGGCAGACTTGGCAAAAAGTGGGGTCTGCCACTCTTCTATCAAACCATTGCTTTTAGTTTGGGAACTCAGCTCGGGGACAGTTTGTCAAGTCTTGCACAGTTTGTGTTAAAGAACTGCTAGGCTGTGACTGGACCCAGAGTGTGTCCTGCTAACAGGGAACTCTGCTACTCTGAGGTAGAATTTTTGTGATCCTGTGATTCTTGAATTTCTCACTCCAACAATAGGCTTCAGCTTGCACAGGCAAACCCTCCCTCAACACCCAGAACTAACAGACTGTTGGGAAAGAGTGTGGGTGTTGTTATAACTTTCATGTTGCTTTCACCTTTATCCTTCTAAACTGGGAACTTTCTTGGTGCTTTTAGATCTTGGCTGAGTGGTTTGGACAGACTGTCTACTGTGTCTGACTTGAAAATAGAAAAGTCATTCAGCTGATACCTCAAGGCTTTGAAAACTTTCTGGAAAACAACAATCTAATTTCTGGATTTAATGTTCCAAGCTATGCATTTTTGTCTGATAAAGGCTGACCTACCTAGTCATGTATTACAAATGCCTGGAGTTGTTTGGATTGTATGGAACAGCTTTAGTGCATGTTTGCCAGAGCTTCAAGCAGATAGTTTGTTCAGCTACTCTGCCCACATCCATGTGAGGGGCTCTACAGTCTTGTGAAATGTAGCAAACACTATTTCTATGTGCTGATCTTAATCAAATGCTATTTCTATGTGCTGATCCTAATATTAATCTATCCAAGAGCATTGCAGAGTGAGGAGGCATATTTGCAATACATGGTATGCGTTTGTTTTTATCCTGGTTTTGTGTCTGGAATTTTGAACACCTGCTATTTCTAATTCCCAACTGTAAGTTGATTTTGCTGGAAGGGTCTGTGTGGATTTCTGCCTGACCTGTTTAACTGAGTTTAATTTCTGTAATTGGAGAATGAGATCCATTCCTGTGTGACTGATGCAGCCAATCTTATCCCAGTAAAATAAGCCAGCAATATGTTGAAAGTAGTAGTTTGCAGACGCCACAGGCTGATACTACTTGTTGCCTATAACTGACAGATTGTAGAAACAAGTATTTGTGATTAATGGGCTGCAATTATACAGAAATACTAAAATGAAATGGGACTAAAAATACCCCATAATGATTTTTAAAAGGCCGTTCTGTTAATGAGAGGATTTGTCCATCTCTACATCAAAAAGCAACGTGTTAGCTCTCTGAGCTTGCCCACCTGTTTCTAATGCAGAAATAGAAATAAAAACCAAGCAGAGACAGCTGCTCTGCTCAGACTGCAAATGTGCTGATAAGATCAACGAGTTGACAAGTGACACGGTAGATACTGCAAAGTGCACCAGTGTTCCAGGCAGCTAAACTTGGACTTCTGTATCATTTCAGGGCACTTATTATGTGGCTGTAACACTTGGAAAATTATATATATCAAATCACCAATGTATTTAGAATTTAATTTGCTCTATCAATTGCAATTGTCAGGCTACTTAGCTGTGGGGGGGGAAAGAAAGAAATTTTCCTTCCCACTTGGCAATTCTTTTTATAAACTTTTATTAGTTTTGGTTTTGTTTGGTTTTTTGTTTTTTTTTTTCCATTGAATTTGTTTAACAAACTCTTTTGAAAATATTTCTGGCTTAGCCTGGTGCTTTGAAATAATGATATTAAATTAAATGTGTTGAACTTTTAATTAAAATTATGTGGACAGAGGTGACGAGTAAATGAAGAAGTCAGAATGGGGTTGGAGGTATGTCTTGGCCCATAGATAAGGAAGGACTTGTGCACAACTTAGAGACTTTTTTTTAAATTTTAGTTTTTAAGAAAACCAAAGACACCTACTGCAATATTCTATTTTATTCCCTCATTCTTCCCTTACCACTTTCATATTATCACTATCATCCCTAGTCTGGAAACATGACATGATAGTGATGGATAAAGGAACACCATAGCACTCTGCACACGTGTTTGTGCTGGATAATTTTGGGAAGGATGGGTGGGTTTCAGAATGAAAATGACAGCTGATCTTGATACAGGACAAATAACATGACTGAGAGAGGGCTCTACTGATTATGTCTAAGTGCACAACTCAATTCATTTTCATACCTAATGAAAAGAGGAGGAAGTGATTGAAGTAATGGATTATGTAGAAAATCACTTCTAGGGTCAACGTGGATGGCACAGAATTTTTTGACTGGAGCTTGGGAAACAGCTGTTGAGCTCCCAGCTCTGACTGATTTGTATTTTATCCTTGGGCAACTTACTTGATTTTTCTGTAAATCCTTACCTTCATAACTTGGAACACACTTGAAACATGTAATCTTCAGTCTATGAAGTGCTTCAAGTGAAGATGAGTGAGATGGAATTTATTATCACTGGCGTCAGAGTGACTTTGACAGGTCTCCCAGAGGATGTTTGAGTCCCATGGTGAGCACCTAACAGAAGGCTGTAACTAGTGATTGAAGTGGAGATGAAGAAAATAGGTAGATGGATGGGAAGGCAGAAAGTCCTTACATTCCTTGCTGATCAGGCTGTGCCTGCTGGAAATAAAAATGCAGAGAGGCTTTTATTGTAAAAATGAGGCTGTAGTGGATAATGCAGCAGAAACTTTCTCTGGTTTATTTTTTTTTCCCTTTGTGCTNCTTAAATTTTTTTTTTTTTTTAATTTAAGTCCTTTCTACCCCTGTAGCCATGTGCAAAAGGTACAGCCAGAGCTGAGGTCATCCCTTCCCTGTCCTGAGTAGCAGCAGACAGTGTAGGCTGCAACAAGATTAGTGTCTCTAGTGTCTTGTCTGCTTTGTCACTTCACAGTGCTGCAGGTCCCCCTCACACAACTTGGGAATTGTCATTGTGTGGAGTAGGGAAGTGCATTTAGCAGAGCAGACATTGAAGACCATTTTTAAGTGCAGTCCTGTAAATCCTGGCCTCTGGCAGCCCAAGCTGTTTAGCTGTGTTTTATGAATCAGGTCATATCATGTCTGCCACAGCTTCCAGATGCCAAGCTCCTTCTGTGACAGTTCTGTCAAGCTTTTTGAGAGGGCACAAAAACAACAGCTAGAAGGTCACTGTGAGGCACAACTCAGCTCATGGGAATTGAGCTTCAAAAAGAGCTACTGGCCAGAAAGAGTAAGCAAGAGACAGATGAAGGGTTCTGGGTGTGTCAGTGGCTGTGGTGTCCCCACTATCCTTATTCTCCCCATTTTTAGCCATTACTAACTATGAATGACCAAAAATGAGGTGCTTATAGTCCCTGTGCTGGCAGAGGTGATGTCCTCACCAGCTATAGAGAATGCCTGTCAATAGAGTTGAAACAACACATCAGTGATGGCTTGCTCCTTCATTTCATACCCTAGACCATACCCTTTAAATCAGAATGCTCCCAGGATCCTCCTCCTAGCTTGCCAAAAGTCTCTCTCACCAGCTGGGGCATCACTTTCCATGCAGACACCATGACCTTGTTTGCCAGCTTATCAAAATCTGATGTGAAATTAAGCTCAGCCATGACAAGACTGCTGTTTGCACAAAGGGTAGTGCTCCCTGTGAGGCCATATAACCTGTAATTTAATAGGCAGAAATCAAATCAAATATATCAAATTAAAACATGCAGGTAATTCATGCAAACCCTAAAATGAATTTGGATTATAAACAGGTAGTGAGACTGAATGGTTGGTTTCTTCATCTGTGAGGGAAGCACCCTAAGTAATACAGAAGAGAGAAATAATTTTGAGAGTTGATGGGAGTGTTAGGTGGCAGGTGAAGGTTATTTCTTGATGTAAGGTGTTTTTCATTAGCTGCATATTCTTGCAGTTAGAAAACATCAGTTAGAAGTCTCTTCATATTTTGAAAACAAGGTATTAACATAAGAAGCTTTGTTAGATACAGCAGGGAGATAAATCATCTTTGCAATGCTAGCCATTAGCCTGTCACGACTATGATTTACAGGGATTTTCTTCTATATAAATAAGTGTTTCTTTTAAAAGCACTCAGAATTTACAGAGCAGAAGATGAAGTGGCAGTGAATGCTCTGGAACATAATGCTTTTGGTAGGAGTGTTTCTTATGGCACATTAAGAGAGGAGCTCCTGCTGTGGATTGTGCAGGCTGTATGGAGTGAATGAGCTATAGTGGAAGGATCCTGGGGCAGGGTGAGCTGGAAAAGTTCAAAGTTTTGCTGTGGAACTCTTGGGGTGAAAGTGTAGGAAGGCACAGGGTGTGAGGAAATATCACAGTATCAGCTTTATGAAGTCAGTCTGTGTGCTACACACCAGAAATTCAAACTGATCAGGAGCTATCAATGGTTCTGTTAAATTATTTGCCTAAAAAGAACCTTCTGGAGAATGCTTTAAAAATAAATTTAATATCACTTAGGAAACTATGAAGAACTAAAAGCTCTCCTGCATGAAATCTCCCACATTTGCAGCGATACATGGATTGCTGAGGAAGAACATCACATGTTCCTCTTCTGTTTCTTCTGGGGCTGCCAAGTCTGTTCTGCACCCAGACTCCTTTATTCACAAGAGTATTTTTCTGTGCTTTGTAGGAACTTCTGGGGATAAAAAGAACATTTTTTCCTCACCCTAGCCTTCCTACCATCTTATTTCCTCGAACAGACTCTTCCTAACTTGACACTCTGCTCCCTGCAGTGATTGATACAGGAAGACATCACCCATTAGAAATCATTTTGCTGGCATCTGAAGGGAAGAACTTACTGACCTGAGACAGGGACTCTTAGTGTGGCTTTCCACACACTGTTTGAAATTTCTGCATGTTATCTGCTTTATGCAGTGGCAAATTTTGTTCCACCTAGTTTTATCAAGTACTCTGGGACTCAGATTTTGCTATACCAGCCTGATTCCTTCTTCATCTTTAGGATATCTCAGCAGTAGAACTGCTTGAAAAAAATATGCTATGAACTTACTTGGGAACTTCAGGGCTCATCTCTGCTGTTTCCCTTGGAAAACTTATGTTCTGCCTATGGTCTGCCACACAGCATGTCATGCAGTCTAGGAGATGAAATGTGGTGCTGCTTATGTCATGGTACAAGATCATTGGGCCAGCACCAGTTTTGCTCCCTTGATGATCTGATTGAAAGATTTTTTTTTATGTTGACCCCTTATTTGTGTTTGTTTTTTTTTTTGCAAGTGTTTGGAGAGTTCATCTAAGGCCTTGCCTCAAAGACAAGATTCATCATTCAAAATTTGAAGACAGTTTTACCTCATTGATCTCTGGTCTATGGAAAGCAAGAATTTCCTTTAGGATCAGCTCTGGACAGGGCAGCTCCAAGATTTAGGATTGACAGCAATGATGTAAAAGTCAATTTTGTGATGTCACAAATGAGGTCATCCTGCAGAAGGTACTTTACTGTGAAGCAGTTAACATAGTGAAGTGTTAGAAGATTTTTTTTTTGTAGACTTTATGTCTTTATGTTTATTTCCTTTTTCCTCTTTTTTTTTTTTTTTTTTTTTTTTTTTTTTTTTTTTTTTTTTTAATATAAAAAACACATAATTTAAAATTCTCATAGTTTGCTTACTCCAGGAGAAATACAGAATAATATTTTTAAGAAGCATTCCCTGCTTGACTGATTCTGAAGCAATGAGTGATAAATATCAAATCAAGTGAAGACCAAAAATTTAATTTTTACCATCAGAGGTAATCTGTGTTGCTTTTTATCTTAACAAAAATTGATATTTTATCACTTTGACAATGAGAGGCTCTGATTGTACTTTCTTTTAATATATTTTACTACTTTCAAGTCATTCCCTGAGGAAGTCTTTAAGTCAGGGAGAGATGGATCTGTGCCACTTAAAAGCACAACACATATTTAAGAATAAACATTACTTTATGCTGTAGGTGGTAATAGGTGGGTTTTAAATATGTTCTGCATAAAAAGTAAAGAGGTTTTTTTTATAAACTATGGAGTTTGTCTTCTGTAGAGCAGAACAGCTTGAAGTACTACACAATTTAAACTTGTGTTAAACTGTTAAACTTGGCTGTTATTCCCAGCAGTGAAAAGACACTGGCAGGTGCTCCATTTCTCATGCCCATTTTAGGGCTCACAGACCTCACTGCAGGTTCTGAGTTCATCTCAGAGTAGACAAAATATTGAGATCTTCACCCAATTTTTTGCCATTCCTTTCATGCCTGGATTTCCCAGAAGGAGAATTTAGCAAAATTTGGGCTCCTTAACTGGATCCATTGAAGTTAGCAAAGAAAAAAAATTCCTGTTGGGTCATTTCTGTCCCCAGCCACTGCAAGATTATTGTGTACAAAACGACTTCTTGTGCTCTGGGCAATGTGGTTTTAATGTTAACTTCCACCTCTCCACAGGGGAGACTTTTTAGTGTAGCTCACTGATATTCAGTCTAAATGTTCCTTTGTGGAATTTCATCCCATTAACCCTGGATTCACCCAGGTGTGGCACTCTGAGCAATTCCTCCTGCATGGAGCCTGCTCTGGGAGCCCTGACAGGGAAGGGCACAGGGTGTTTGTTGTCCTGGGAGTAGAGGCAGGAGGTGGGGATTGAGGCATTTCTCACTGTGTGAAATCCATTTATTCCTGGAGTGTGTTCTGGGGGCGTCCCCTCTGCCAGCAGCTCCTGCTCCAGACTGTCCATCTGCTGCCCTTCAATTCTGCACAGAAGCTATTAGTGCCATCCACAGAGCAGGGGACATGGCCAGGGGCAGCTCATGCCTCAGAGTTCACAGCTCAGTGATGCTCTGCCCTGTAGGTGCAAAGGCAGCTTGATCCCTTCAGGGATCAGATACTCAGAAGCCTCTCTGGCAGGAGATCTAACCAGAAAGTGCAGTTGCTGCTCATACAGTGTTGAAATGTGCCTTGCACATGAGAAAGATGAGCTGTGAGTGAGCAGTGGGTATGTAGAATGAAATGTAAAAGCAAGGGGTGAAAATATTGCTGGTTTGGAGCTGAAGCCTTATTAAAGTCCTGTCTGTCCTATTTGGGCAAATTCTTTCTAAAGTATCATATGTCACCAAAATCCCATTAAACTGTCACATAAATTATCAGGGTTTCCTTTTTCCATCACTGTGGATTACCCAGGGAGATATTTTTATGACAATGGAAGCTTTTTCAGTCTGCTCCTCCTGCCTGATTTCATTTCAGATGAAATCCTTCTCTCGGAAAAGAGCCCATGGATTTTATAGTTCTATGGATCTCTGCACTCTGCCTGTGACAGCAGCTGTCCTTCAGGTCTCTGTGTGCTCATCTTTTGCCCACACCTTCTTTTAGGCATGGGACAGTTTAGGATGATGTTCTAGTTCTTGTCTCAGTTCAGCTTTTTTGTCCTTGTGCAAAAACCCCAGAAGGTGAAAGTCACATATGTGCCTAACTTGAAAATACTGTTTTTTACTACTTGCCAAGTCTCAGAAGCCTTGCATCTCTGCAAGACAGTCTACATTTCTCCCATGCTGACTGAAAAACACGTGGATTGATGGCCTGGCCATGGCAGTACAAAATACTTGAGTATCTGAAATTGCCTGCTGCCACAGAACAAATTAAAGTCATAATGTGTGTGTTATAGAAGCAGGGGATGATAGATCCTTGCCTGCCTTCTGACAGATTATCTGGAGCTCCCTACATCAGCTACCTAGATCATGTATTGAAGCTGATCTTAGTGGTTGCTGCTCACATCTTTCAGGGGACACGTAACCAGAAGCTGAGAAATAATAATCTTAAGGGTAATAGAGAGGCTTTGGAAGATGATTACTAATGAGAGAAGTCCCAGAAATTATATTACTCCAATTTTGAAGTGGCGAGACTTTCGCTAAAGGAGCAGGTAAGACAGAATTTTCCATAAATAATTCTGTTCTGTATGTGGGAAGAAGTGCTAATGATGTCAAAATATGATGATGAAATATTTCTGAAATATTTTATGAAATAACTCTGATTAGCCACTAATTAGTGGCTAATGGTTAACATGGCTTAAAATGGCTAACATTAAGTAGTAACAGACACCTTGCATCAAAGAGAACACAGGAGGTGGCAGAGCTGCTTTGTGGACTGGAATAGTAATTCCAGCAGCCCACAGAACAGAGAGCTCATTCCAGAGGAAAATGGGGAATCAGGGACCAAATTTCTAAAGGAGCTAGCATGACTTGTGTGGCTGTAGGCCTCTTCTGGCACTGTTTTGGGTTCTATAGTGGAGATCTTTGGCTCAGGACTTGATGAACAAGGACCCATCAGGAGGGAGGGCCAATATTCAAGCACAGCACAGAGGGCAGTCAGGTCCCCACAGGCTGGCTGAGCTGAGAGTAACTTGTGTTTCTTTTTATGCAGCCTAGTCCCACTGGGCAGTGAGGACAGGTGATTGCAATCTCTTTATTATGCCTTTTGCAATCTAAAGGTTATTTCTCCTTCCTCTCTCTCCACCTTTTCTTTCTGTTACTGAAACCCATTTTCTCCAATTTTTCAGCCTAAGGCTTCTAAACATTTTGTAATTTTCAATGACCTCTTCAGTTTTCATCAGTTTTTATAACCTATGGTGGGTAGCAGTGGGCATTATTCACAGCACTGCATTATTTGGTTTTGCTCTCTGGGTTGAGCAGAGGGAAGTAACAGAGCATTCCCTGCCTTGGCTGTGAGTTTCCTGGTGTGGGTCTCAGGAGAGCTGCCATTTTTGCATCTGAATTACATCACTATCTCATCTGCTGAAATCCCCTGATCCTTCCCAGCAGTATTTTTCCCTAGCCTGCTGTGCCCATCTTGTCCCCATGCCCTTGGAATGAGGCTGAGGGGAGCAGAGGTGGATGGCAGCAGTGAGCACAGGTCTGGGAGGTGCACCCAGGCAGAGGAGCTCCTGCTTAGTGACAGCCCTGGGAGGAGATAAATGCAGATAACTTGCTTCAGAGTAGCTTAATAAGGTACCTGGATGGTTTTAGTTTTAAAGTCTGATGATATTTGAGCAGCTCAGAGGGTGTGCAGAGTGACACTGGATGTGCCAGTGAATGCTGAGTGGGTGTATCCAGGACTGCATGATGTGGTGGTTGGAAAATTGTGCTAGACTAATGGGTTGGGGATGTTAGTTATAACTTGAGGCAATTTGCAAAGGGTTGTACTAGGCTTTCCATGGGTGTAAGTCCTGAAAATAAGGTTCAGTTTTTCCCCAACCTTCCCCAAGAGGAATGCTTTGATTTGAGCCAGAATTAGTTAATGTGGGTTTCCTTTGCCTTCAGTCATACTGAAGGTCCTGTTAAATAATGAGGGTGGTTCCTGCTGCTTTAAAAGCTTGGGATTTTGGAAACTCTCCCAAAACAAGCCTGACAACTTGCTTACCCATTTCCTGGGGTTCAAACCCAGTGTTAGTAGGAGGTCAAGCAGAACTGGGGCTGAGCAGTCTGTGCCCATACTCAGCTCCCTGATCATCTCTGATTCAGAGGTGAATAAATTCATAAAACATGTACACAAAAGGAGGTTGCCAAGCAACTTGGAGGCTGGAACTCTCCCATCAAGCTATGAAGGTAGAGAACAGGCAGCCAAGATGATTTGTTGTGTTCACTTCTTTGCCCTAGGTAACAGTAATAATACATATAATAGAGAAATATTTAAGAAAAGGATAGCTCATTGATAGTTCTGGAAAACAACAGCTGATCCTGCTAGACTGTATTTTGCCTTTATATAAAGATGTGTTTGCTTTTGGAGCATCTAGCCAAAACAGGCACAGCAAGGAGACAGCAATCTGGGGTAGGGGGAGATGGGCAGGGAAGAATTATTCTGTCTTACAACAAATTGAAAGTCTGACAACTGGTGGAAAAGTTTTTGGAGGGGAGAAAAGTATCTGACACTGTTTCTGCCTCGGATCAGGCTCATTGTTTTCTGTGATCACAGTATTTTTATTTTTTTTTTACAAATATCCTTTACTATATAAATTGTACATTACACTATATCCTCTCATCTCTCTGGCTTTTCATAACTCTGCAGCCTTGGGCATGTCAGATGTATCCAGGACATGATGCAGCTGTGACATGCATGGAAGAACTATGTGATGATCCCCCTGTTTACCCATCATTTACTCACAGAATAGCCTGTAGTGGGCACAGCTAATTAAGTTGGCAGGAAAAGTTTTGCTTTCTGGGTTTTTCTCTTCTCTATCCCGGGGTAAACTTGGCCCTTTGATCTGTGTAATGTTCCTAGTAGTCATGCTGTACTTAGACATAAAGGAGAAAAAGAAGCCAGACTTAATGGCCCTGGGCTTGTGCAGAGGAAAGAGAGGTATGCAGAGGCACAGCCAGAAAGTTTCAGACCCAGATCTAGACTGAATTTTTCACATGCTGTGTACATAATTCCTTTTGACTCCTTAAGAAATCCTAGCCCTGTGTCATTTCAATGCCCTGTCCCTTTTACAAATGGCATGGCTCAAACCTCAGCTTGAAATAATTTAGAACAGCCCAGGTCAGGGCACCTGGAACTGCTTTTCATTTCCTTTCTGTGCTCCCCTTGATGAGGGACACTGCTGTGTTAATGGGGTTTTGTTCTTTTCTTTCAGCCTTCTCATTCCCCAATTGATGTCACGATTAGTGACATCAAAGCCACCTCTTAGTGAACCTTGGTGATGACATGACTAGAGGAGGACCCTTAGAGGCAGGAGATTAAGCAGCAAGTTAGCACGACTGGAAGAACAAAGCTCTCATTTTCATGCACATATCCACAATCAAAAATGAGTGAATAGAAGGAGAGATGGGAATTAGGTGATGCATTAGTAAAATTATCATTCAAAGGTTCTTTGCTTGAAGTTTTGCAAGAGGAATCAGTGGTTCTTTAATCTCCCACCTTGGGTATTGTTGATGCCATGTTATATCCTGGGCATGTCGAAATGTAACACAGTGTAAGGAGACATGATTTGTTGGATAAGGCTTTATGTAGCATGAAAAGGCTTCTCTACTTTCCCTTTTTATTATTTACATTCCCAGAAAAGGTTATGTGCAGTGTGGGCTTTGCAGAGATAAATGGCTAACCTGAGCTTTCTGGCAGCTTCCTCAGAACTTGGAAAGGAACTGCCTAAGTTTTGGCCTGAGGATTCTGGAGACTTAAGCTCAGTTCTGGTCCTGGAGGAGGTGTATGAGAGAACCTGAGGTTGTGAGTCCTTAACAGATGTTTGTCAGGCATGGAAAATTGTACCATGGGGCTCTGAAAGAGCAGAGAGAGAAGGGCAGCTGGGCACCAGTGTAAACCAGTAAGCTGTACTGGGTAGTACTGTGCTGGTCTGTTCAGGACTGCAGTTTTGGGGGTGCTGGAAGTCAGGAATGAAGGGAAGCAGCTGAACTGAATGCAGAGATCTCAGCTGGTGCTGCCAGTTGAGTGTGGAGCATGGCTGGCCAGTGCTCTGCGTACTCCTTTCATGGGCTCTGTTAATAGCTGTTAACACAATAATTCCAAGGTAACTGGATATGCTGTAAAACATAGGTTTGGGCCACTCCTGCTGTTTTCCAGGTGTTTCAAGAGTAGCAAGTTTTATGGCCATGTCATCAGCTCTTTGCTCTATTTGCTGCATCATTAGTTTTCAGGCTGGGAGCAGCATTTGGATGTGGGATTTGGCTGTGATGGCTCCTGTGAAGGGAGCAGACAGTTAACAAGCTCTGTGGTTTCCTTGCTTGTACAAACCTTCCTTATGACTCTCCTGTGGGTGGGATGTCAGAGCTGTGGATGTGCTTGGCAGGAGGGGATCTTTCAAAAGAAACTTTCACTGCAATAGAGAGATTTCCTTGGCTGGACCTGCAGGCAAAGGGGCCCTCCTGTTGTCACCCTCAGGAGAACAGTGTAGGTGATCTCTGTTCTTTCCCTGCCCTCTTGTTTCCTGGGGTTTAAGGCCTGGAGACTCCGGGAGCTTTTCCAACACTGAGTCTAAGTAAGACAGGCTTGACTTTGATGAGCCTTGAGAGAAACAGAAGAATTCAGGTCCCTGCCAGCCTCGTGCTATTGCAATTAGCAGAATTATGGCAAATTGTCCTGGGTTTCTGACATGAGAAAGCTGTTGCTTAGAGGGTTTTTTCTTTTATTTTTCTTGTTTTGACTGGGGAATGAACCTCTCAATTGAGATGCTGAGCTCTGTACCAGCATCCAGAAGAGGTAAGAGTTGTTAAAGCTGTATTCATCAATTGCAAAAGAGAGCACATTTTATTTTGCTCTGTGCTATTTACAGCTGTTGTCCATTAGAAGTCCTCAGGAGCCTCATTCCCAGCTATAACTGCACAGCCCCATAAGTTTAGCTCAGCAATGAGCCTGCAAAGCAGCATTAAATCATGGTGATGGGAGAAAGGAGAAAATGTTTGGAAATGGCAGAATGCAGCTGATGTCTTTGTGAAATCTGGTTTTGGTTTGTTGCTATTATAAGACATTACTAAGGTAGATGGTAATACACAATTAGCCAAAGAATAGAACTAGTGTTCTAATTCTGAGGGAAAAATCAGAATGGCTGTTTCTGCATGAGCTAAAGGAGTCTTTTGCAGTCCACAAGTACCTGAGGCACTTATCAGCACACACTGATGAAAATGCACCAACACCCCCAATATGGTGAAATGTAAGAATGATAAAAGCCTGATATGTGGCTATTGAGAAACAGTCCCAGTTGCTTTACTGGACCAGAGCATGATTGCTCTGTATGAGCTCTTTGAGCTGGGAGTGCAGTTCTAGTGCCCACCAACTGCTTAAGAGGGAAGTGTGGATGTGGGATTATTTCCAAATCTGAGTGTGTCCCTGTATGATGTAACTGAATTTTCCTGTAAAGTATATACTGAGTAGAACTTTGCAGAATATACAGTCAGGGAGAGAAATCAATGCTTATTCCTTGTTTGAATGTGAAATGAGAAAATTCACCTGTATTTCCAGCTCTGACACAGCCTTTTCTTGGTCAGACAAGCAGCTAGACAGCTCTTTATTACCGTGTGTATTTTTGGGGATGGTGTTCTACCTCCCTGTTTTACTGTGATGGATTGATGATTTGTAAAGCATTTGGAAACTGAAGCATAGCCAAGGACAAAGGAGTGTAAGGTGCTAATTCAGCATTTGTTTACAAGGGCACTCAGCTGATGCCTTTGGTTTTGCATTCTGTCCTGTTGCCTCTCCCAGTCCTGCCAGCTGGGAGCCTTCAGTCCACGAAGGGAGCAGAGCCTGAGCCCTGATTGAGTGGGACAATCCTGCCCTGGCATGGCTGTGATGCCCTGACAGATAAAGCTTTCCACTGAAGTAAATCTGGCAGGTTGACTTGTGATAGTAAATGCTCACAAAAGGATCATTTTAAGACACATAATTGCTTTCTCCTTTCCTTTTATTTTCTGTGCCTGGCAGGTGTCTCCTTCTGCCTTCTCCTGTTTCCTTGGCCCATCCCTGAAGTGTGCTCAGCACAGATGGGATCTTCAAAGAATCTGCTGTCAAACTTGGTCTTTTCTAAGCATATGTATGCTGAGAGTTTTTGGAGGCTTGTAGCCAGACCAAATGTGTTTGGTGGCTTTTTCACAGGAACAGCAAATAACATATCTGATAACAAGGAAACTTTTGCTGTTAAGTTGCAAGTCTGTTTTGAAATAGGTTCAGCAGAGATTATCAATGAACTGTTTAGTAAAAATTCAATTTACTCTTTTTTTTTTTTT
>WEIU01011914.1:402222-448631 GCA_013389925.1 Aegithalos caudatus
TTTTTTTAAAGCAAGCCCCCAAATCCCCTCCCCTACCTCAAATTGCCACAGCTTATGTTTCCCATGTATGAAAGTAGTGCTAGAAACAGATGAACTCTTCTAGTTACAGTTTCTGAAAATTGACCTTTCTAATCTGAGTGAGCATTTATATTATATAAAACTGAAAAAAAAAAACTTTCCACCAAAAGCAAGAGCTTGCCTTAGCTATGTCTGTTGTTATTTCTACCTTTTGTTGTGTTGTTATGAAATTATGGTTAGGTTTGACTACTGAACCTCTGCAGCTCTAGTGAAGATATTAGTGCATTCTCTTTAATTGTATCAGTTCAATTAGTTATTATTTTGACCCGAAAACACAAATTATTTCCAGAGATCAGACAGCTTGCATGTCCTTGGAGCCCCTTATGGGTGGGAAAATCTGCTTAGATATTTAGAAAGTTCTGAATTGTTAATGGTGAAATACTGAAAGTGGAGCAGGACCTTAGAAAATGAAATAATTTCTTGCTGCCTTTTAAACCTGAATGAAATTTGATGGGATCAAACTTACAATAATTCTAGAAAGCATGGTAAAGCTGTTTGGAGAGGCAGCAACCTGCACCTGCAGAATGCTTACTAATGGTACATGTAAATGCTTGTAAGGGATCACAGAACAAACAGAGAGAGCAGGATGAAATGGTCTGTGCTGGTTCTGAGGACCAAATCTCTGATCAGCTTATAAATAGCACCATGAGAAAATATCTGGAATATCTAGGGGTGTAGTTTCCTTAGAAAATGGGACTGTTTTGGGTTGTTACCTAAGTTAAAAAGGAATAAAATCCACTGGCAAAGGTCTTATTCCAAGAGAAGTCCTGTTTAGTTTAGGGGTGTTTTGTTTTGCTTTGCAGGCAGCCGTCCTTACGTGTTTCTCACAGCCCGTGTTCACCCTGGTGAGAGCAACTCCAGCTGGGTGATGAAGGGGACCCTGGAGTTCCTGGTGAGCACTGACCCCATTGCTGAGCTCCTGAGGAAATGTTTCATCTTCAAGATTGTGCCCATGCTCAATCCTGATGGAGTCATCCATGGCAAGTGAGTTGTGTGTGACGTGTGCTTGCTCTGGGGTTTGTCTGTGCACCCAGCAGGTCTCAGCTTCAATGATTGTGCTGGGAGAATTGCTTTTGTCCCATGCTTTATTCATCCTGTTATCAGCCCTGTGTGGAAAAGGTGAATCTGAGACGTGGCCTGGTGTGCTGTCCTGCATTTGTCAGGTGGCTCTGCAGTGTCTGTGGTCAGAATATCTCTCAGTTCCCTGGAAGGAGTGTCAGTGGTGCTGGAGAAACAGGATCTTTACTGACAAATGGAGATTTATTCATTCTGCTAAAGCAGCAGGGCAGAATACAGCTGCAAAGCAGATATGCTTGGGAAAATCTGGCTATAATTAATGCTTTGTATAACCTGGTGGGGGGAGGATGAATAAGGATTTCTTAAATTTTCACAGAAATATTTCTGTATAGTGAACCTTCCTCCTTATCCCACCTTCTTTTCAATCTTCCTTCCCACATGTTTCCTAAGAGATGCTGAATCTGATCTTGGAAAATATTGATTCCTTTTTGCATTCTTTACCTTGTACCCTCCCTATCCACCCACACTAACTCCCCTCTCCCTGTACATGAGTGGAAAAGGTACAATTCTGCTCCTAATATGCTGAGCTGAAATATAAATTGCTGTGTGAAACCCTGAAGAGGGCACTAAGCTAAGGTAGGCTTGCACTTTGCTGGATAACAAACCTCCTCCTCTCTGCACACAGTGGAATTTGTTCACTTTGGGTATTTGTGGAGTGGCAGAGAGTTAATAACTCCTGGTCCTGCCCAATGCAAGAGCAGGACATCATGGTCACATCCCACCAGAGGCTGCTGCCTTGATCTGGTGATGGGGTCTCGCAGGGTTTACAACAACTGTGTCCCCTGGCTTATTGCAGAGGAGCACACAACAGATGTCAAAGCTGAAAGATGGGCTTAAACAAGCACTGGAGCACAGCAAAGTGTAGAGGAACAACTTTTCTAAAGCTACAGTCCCACACCTGCTTTGGGGTTGGGCTGTGCTGATTGAGTGTTGCAGGAACAGAAAAGGAAATCCTGAGCAACAATTGCATTGAGCTGGGTTTCAAACTCACCTGAGTACGGGGTGAGTGGTCCACCAGGGAGCCCCTTGGGCTTTTCTGACAGCCTCTTGTCTGTGAAGTGACAGCTTTTGGGCTGCTGTGCTCCAGGCCTGGGTCTGCCAGAGGTCTGGGGGGACTGTTCAGAATAGCTGGGTACTGCCCCAGGGCATTCGAAGCCTCTGTTGGCACCAAATGCTTTCTTGATCCTCACAAACAGAAGGAAAAAGGAAAAACTATTTTGGCTTTTCCCCCTTATTTTTTTCTTCCCACTACACTTAGTTAAATTTTCAATCAGATGCAGGACTGGAGGGGATGGCTGACCTTTTCCTCCAGCTGTCAGGAACCAGTGTAGCAGAAGAGGGACCTACAGGAGGGAGAATGTGGCTCTTGGTGGCACCTGAATGAAGGGTATATCCCAGTCCTGTGTCACACAGGAGGGTGTTTTGTATTCCATGGTGCAGATGAGCTTGAACTGTAGTTAAATCTGGTGATGAAGAAAAGTTTAGTAGACTTTAAATGGATAGGACCAGGAGGATGGGGACTTGGCCACGTCTCCTTTACTGGTCATGAGGCCTGGGGAGGGGAATAAATAATTCCTCTATGCTTTAAATTAAATACATCTCTCTTGTGAAACCTCCCATTGCCCACATATTCTTGTTTCTTTATATGCATGTTTTTTATTAGTCCTGGTTCCTTCTATATTAAAAGAAATATTTTTGTTCTGGGTCTCAGGTTTACTGGTAGCATATAAGAATGTGTGGGTGTGTAAGAGCTTGTGGGAGTGTGTAAGAGTTGCCACCTTCTTCCTCTACCTGATTTTAATGTTTCCTTTTGCTTTTCATCTGCTTCTCTTGTCTCACTCTTCCCTCCTGTTGAATCAAGGAGGCTTTTCATTGAAAAGAACTTGATGAATTTTGTAGATTAATGAACCAATGAGTTGACATGGGAGCTGGTGAGTCTTTTTTAGATGAAGGAAATTTATTGGAAGCCGTGGGGTAACCATAGTAGCAGCTAGGTAGAGGAAATCCTGCTTTTTCTTTTGGAATATAGCCATGGACTATTCTTTATCTCTTTTAAAGACTTCCTTTTCTCTCCTGCACCTGCCCTCCCCCGGCACAGGCTGAGTGAGCTTTGCTTCTCCAAGGTAAGGCAGGTGCTGGATTTTCTGTCTCTCCTTTGGTGCTCCCTCCCCTTTCATTTACTCAGTCTGTTCCTTGTTTGCTCAGGGGCTTTGTTCATTATCTCCTCAAACCTATCAGAGGAAAGCTTCAGTTTTTTGACAATTACTGAAATAAAGAGAGAGAAATGCCCACTAAAATCCCTTCTAGAACAGTTTTCCTCTGCACACTCTCAAAAAGTATAAAGGAAAAAAGGAGCGTGCTCCCACTTAACCTTTTGAATCTGGTGCCTTCTGTTTGGAAGGACAATCTTAAAAGGGGGAGAAGAAGCACATTTGTCTCTACACCCAAACACACTATTTGTATAAATGACCTTTTTCTCTCCTGTATTAATGCTTACTCTCCTGAATGGACACATTGTGTTCTCTGGGCAATAAGAGGCAGAAAGGATCAGGGGTAGGAGAAAAGCCAATGGCTGGTCTGAGAAGTCTGTTTATGATGCAGAACTGCATCCTTAAGGACTAAATCTTGAGGTGATGTCACACAAAGCTGTACAACTGCAGACATCCCTCCTTCTCTTTATTGCTTCTCTGTGGTCGGAGGGTTGAAGGAGTTTAGTTCTAAATTGGTGCCATGCACTCTGCAAACACACTCCAAGGGCTCTCTCCAGACTGGTTAATCTATGATGTGTGTGCTTCTCTAAGAATAGCACAGAGATCTGAGCAGGCTGGGAAAGGAGTGGTTTTGAATTAATGGAATCTCTCTCTAGGAGAGAAGTGTTACAGGAGTCGTGTGCTGCTCTTTGACAGATGCTCTATGAGTCTGTCCCCGTGTTTTCTGCAGAAGTTCTGCACCTAAATTGTCACCACCTTGCCAAAAGTAGTTGGGTAGGCATATGTGGAAGGCAAGACATACTTGGATGAGAAAAGAGCATTTTGTAAATTGTGAAAGACTCAACCCTCACACACACTGGCTGTGCTCTGAGATGCACATTGTGAGGTGGCAAGAGTGTGTGTGCTGGTGCTTTCCTGAAGACCTCAGAGATGAAAAAGGTACAAGTTCTGTGAACATCTGTACTGGAATACTTGGTGGCTCTGGGAGGTGCATATGAAGTGTGGGTTAATTTTCCTCAAGTGGAGCAGGAATTTTTACAGCTCTTTGCTGCTTTGGTGCCTCAGGTATTGCTTCTGTTGCCTTCCAGTGAGAGGGCAGTGATGGATTTGAGAGCTTAGGGTACCAAATGTGGCTAGTGCCTGCACAGCACGAGATAAAATATGAGCTGCTGTATTTCTTAGCTCTCACTTCTGTGAATTGTTCCTTGGTGGAACAACCAGAAATGGAGTCTGGCCCTGCACCACACACTTGTCTGAGTTCCCCTCTGCTGTGGGAGGTGCCCCAGCTTCATCCAAGGCCCTTTGTGCTGTGCTGATGTGACAGCCCATCCTTGGCTCTCCTTCTGTGATAAACATCCCCCTGCAGACAGCTGCACCCCAGGACTCTCCCTTCTGACAGCACTTCCAGTGCAGGATTGTTTATTCCTTCCTTTATCAGCCAGGGCTGCTGGGCCCCCTGAGTTATTAGCTCTATTCATTCATTGTCAGTGTTTCCTCCTTCGTAAATATGCCCCCATATGTCTCTGCTCCTGAGGAATATGCTTTCTGTTCTATTTACTGCTTTTCCCAGGCCCCCACCTCCTCATTGCTCTCTCCACCCAACGGCCCAATAACAGCCAAGGAGATAAATAAGCTCTATAACTCTTCCCAGCTATTATTTGTTGTTGTTGTTGTTGTTGCCCTTCATGGTAATATATATAATAACAAGGAAACAAATCTTATTACTAAAGTAATTACAATAAATAAAAAGCTGAGAGGGGAGATGAAGGAAGGGTCTGTCAGGGGAGTGATTGCAGTAGGATTTTTTAAAATTTAATTTACTCGAGATGTTCTCTGCCACTTTGCTGATACCCTGCTGAGGGGGGCTGTGACTAATTAGCAGCCAGCTGTTGTTTTAACACCCTCACCTAATTTATAGTGTGCCTGAGCCTCTAAAACAGGAGCCTGTGTGATATCATTGTCTGTGGGACTCAGCACCAGCCTTGTGTCAGTAGTTGGCTTTATTGCTTGGTGCTTTTGTTTCTCAGAAGCTGTATAGCTGAAATTCTGGGTGCTTTGCTACAATTCCTTTTATCTTCAGCATAGCCCATGTGCTTTCAGGAGTTTGATCCAGAGAGTGAACACAATTTGTTGCTCATAACAGCTTGTCCCAGTGTCCACACTAACAACTGACCAACACAAGTGATGCTTTTTGACTAACAAGTGTGGTGTAGACAGGATCTAGGGTTTGTTTAAATTCTGGGGCCTCATTCTCCTGTTGGCAGGTTTCTCATGGAAGTACCATATTGTTCTTGCTAACAGAATGGAGATTGCAATATCATCTGTCTTCTAAATGGTCGTGAAATCTAATTAGTTAATGGCCATATTAAAAACTGGAAGGATCCAAGGCTTTGCTCCGTGTTTCATCAGTGTCTCCCTGTTGCCAATTGCCAGAGCACGTGCAGTCTTTGTGAGCTCTTAAACAGTGAAGGTGCTCAGTGAGTTGTGTGTGTGTCCCTGTGCTCTTTCCTGTGAAATTTATGCCAGTGATGCAAGGTCACCTGGAAATCTTACTACAAAATATCACTAGGTGTGGGCTCAGGGGTGTTACTGCCTTGGACTACCAAACACTTCAGCTTCTGGCCTTGGGAACAATTTCACTTTGGGTAGGTTCTACCTTGCATTTTCAAGTTAGCATGAATATTAGATATGAACAGGTTGTTCCACAGGCTCAGAAAGGAATCCCTTTGTTCTGCATTCGTGTCTGTTTTCCTAAGTGATGATGTGAGTTTGTAATCAGATGTGTGCACTCCTTTGAAGACATTTTCAGGAGCCAGGAGACTGGTGTACAAAGCTAGCTTTTAGTAAAGTTAATGAGATGATTGAATTATATTATAATTCTTGTTAGCTTGATTGTGTGTCATTATCCCTTTTGTTTGTTATTATGCTTATTTGAGTCCCATTTGTGGGATGTTATTCCCATCACAATTGTGCCCGTGCTGGGCTCTGTAGAGAGACAGGCAAGGAGCATCTGGTGCCTTTTTAGGGCCTGGTGCATTAGTGCCACAGGCTGTGCAGTGGGATTGGTGGGGATGGAAAGGATGCTGGCCTGGGCAGTGGGATTGGTGGGGATGGAAAGGATGCTGGCCTGGGCAGTGGGATTGGTGGGAGTGGAAATGATGCTGAGCTGTTGGCTCCCATGCAGCCTGACTCAGAATCTCAGCCCTGGCTGCATGAGACACTTCATGGAGCTCTGAGCTTTATAGTTGCAGCTTTTCTTCAGGATTATATCCTGGCACAGGGAAAGTATTCTGCTGCAATAACTTCCACAACCACCTGATGAGTTTGTGAAGGATACCTCATAACTGGGGAGCTGTATCAAAAATCAGGAGTCTCTTTATACCTTCTTGGGATTTCCAGGACATATATACAAACCCTGGCTCAGCTGGCTGCATAAGCAAATTTACACTGAGATGCAATTGCTGCTGAACTTGGATGGTACCTTGTAGCTGATTGTGGTAGGCATCCAACACTGATCTCAGAGCTGAATATTTTGGAGTAGAGCTAATATCACAAGAGGCTGTTTTGGCCACCCATCTCAAGATCAAGTCTGTTTACCTGAGTTACAGCCTGTTGGAAGCCACAGATGCAGAGATGGAGTTGTTATTCATAGGACGGGAAAAGAGAAGTCCACAAAATGAAATTGTAAAAACTTCACTTTTATAGATGCAATGAAGAATGTCCAGTACTTTACTGCAATATCCACACTACCTGGAAAGCTGAAATTGCCTAGGAATGAAGGTTATTGTCTCTTGTAATATACCTTCATGTATTACCCTGTGTAATAAATCAGGCAGTATTTCTTTTGCCATGAAAACTGGACATCCCTGGAGTTCCAAGTGACATTTATCATTTTATGTGGCTTTTTGGTCCTTTCAGGTATTAAAACACATAATTATTTTGTGAAATATGCACTGAAACTTTTGAAAGCTTATGAACAGAAAAATCAGGAGCTTAGGTTTGCAAGTGTAAAGCTGATTTTCCATGAGTTTGCTTTTAAAAATTCTAGGCTGAGTTAGCTTTGTGTTTTGGCTAATGTTGTTCTTTAACTTTTTTATTTATTTATGTATTTCTCTCTCACTTTTTCCCTTCCCTCTCTTTGGAATCTGTTATTCAAATGTAACATTAAAAGCTGGTGAAGTACTGTGATAGGAGAGGAGATGTAAAATGACCTTGGGTAGGGGAAACAGCCTGGCAAGTGGAAATGGTGTTTGTAGAAAAGTGATGAAGAGCCTTATCTACAAAAATAAGCTTCATTTGAGAGCTTATGTTTTCAAAATTGCTGTGCAAAAATGTACCTACAGAGGTCCAGCTGAAGTTGAATTGTTTACCTGTGCACATGGCTTGTGTGATTGCAATTGGGTAATTACACGGGCAAAATTTGCTCCAGTGGTTTCAGAAAATTGCCATCCTAATTTTATAAACCCAGCTGAATGTCCCACAGAAGCATCAAGGAAATAAAAACCAGAAAATTGAGTCAATACTGCAATGAGAGGGTGAGAAACCAGAACCTTTTCTGCAGCCTAATGAACAGCACTGCTGGGAGTCAGGAAAAAGGTGCAGCACAGTTTTAATGCTGCAAAATAGCTCTGAGTCTTGAAGGGGTAGAAAAACTGAATGGTTCTTCAAGTTCTGTAGCTCAGGTTTGAACTGAGGTGAGAAAATAAAGAATGAGGGGGTGACACTGGCAGGGAAAAGTGCTCCAGTGATGGTGCACCTTGGGTCTGTGCGCTCTGCACCGCTCTGAAGTCAGTGTTTGAACACATCCTCCCTCCATGATATCACAGCCTTGGTAGGGACTCCCAGGTAACTGTGCTGGTGTTTTTTCTGCATGGAAATAGGGGTGATTTATGATGTAAAATTCTTTGGAAGTTGTGCTGTATTCAGAGTTGTGCAGAAGTGAGAAACTTCTCCATAGTGTTTTAGAACTGGCTTATTGAATTTCACCAGTGGATGTGTTCTTACATAAACTTGTTACATGTTGCATTATATCCCACAGGATCCTTCAGTGTCTGGGGAAGCAGAACACAGAGGAGAAGTGGTAGTGATCAATTAGAATAAGTCCTAATTCACCTTTTTGATTGCTTTTGTTTGTCTGCCACAAATAGCAAAGACTTCAAGGCTCATTTCAGTTGGAGAAGAACTTCTATATTCTGCTCTACATGTATATATGTATATTTCATAGAATACTAATAAGAAAAAGGATTTATTGTTAAATATACACATATAACAATCCATAATCAGATCAATATCTTCATGTAATGTTGCTTTGTTGGGAGGTTTTTTTTACCAGGCAGTAGCAAGGTGTGAACACAAGAATTCTTTCCATGTGCATCCCATGACAGCATCTCTAGTAGCAGTTTCCTTCTCTGTTTCACATGTTGCCCCATCTTTCTCTCAAAATGCTCATAATTTCAGCTTTTGAAGGAGAGGGAAGTTCCAGTCCTCCCAAGGACCCTGGCTCTCATGGAGAGCAGCCTAAAGCAGAAGTTTGGTTCTCAATTCTAGCTCTGGTCTGTGGTGTCTTCTGCCAGCAGTAACAGGAATGACATTAATGAAAACTTACTTCTTGAGGAACGTTTCCTGTATTCATTATCTGTTAGATAACAAAAGGTCATTAGCATAAAAACAAAAGGCAAAGATTAAAAAACTGAAGATTTTTCTGTCTTCTCTCTAAGAGTTATGGCACATAAGAGGGTGTAAAGAGCAAAGCAGCTGAACACTCATAAACTGTTTTAATACCATTCAGAAATGAGAAGAACCAGAGAAAGAGGCTTTATGTAGCCACGTAGTTTATTGCACCAATCAGTCACTTCTACAGTGCACTATCATGACTTGAAGTCCTTGCTCCAGTGATGTGGAAAAAAAAAAAATTGGTGATCTCCCATCCAATTTTCTAATAGATCTTGGTCTATATAATTGAAATCTCTAGCACCTGGTTTGAGTAGCAGTGAATTCTATGCTTAGATGGATATAATGTTAACCAAAGCAGGTCTGGATTACATCTGTGAGGGCAGAGAGGTGACACCAGGTCTGAACACAAAGTAGGAGCTGTGGGAGATTAGGACTAAGCTATATTTCTCATGGATATTTTTAGATGACAAAAATACCATCTCTGGGGTTAGGCTGAGATCTCTGGAAAGGCAGCTGACACTTTGTGGGTTGAACCATCTGCATGGAATAGCCAAACCAGTCTGCAGATTTACCTGTCAAGCCATGTAGAGGCTGAATGTGGCAATTCAAAGACTGTAGGAGAACAGTTGCTTTCCCCTCCAGAACATGCAAATTACACAAAAGAGAGTTTGCTTTTGAATAACTTTGTTGTCTGGTCTTGTGCACACTCTAGATTTCAGGTGGAACACAGCTCAGTGTTTGAAGTCACAATAATTTCTGTCGCTTTCCCTGACATGCAGGTGAGGGCACCCTTGAACTGTGCTACTTCTCTGTCTATCTTTAGGCAGCTTTGAATGGGATGTAATCCCATGCAGAATGCAGTCTATTCAAAAATAAAATAGTGTCCATATCAATGGCTCTGAGTTTTCAGGCTCATAACAGTAATACAGCTGGGAATGTAAATAAAAAGGTGAATATTAAGAAAAAGACTCTGTTGCTGTAAACAGTAGAAATACTTCAAATCAATTGTATCTTTTAATTATACAATTTCTTATCAAAACAAAAGCCCAGCTCAGGGCTGTTATTTATCACAGAATAATAGAATATGCCAAGTTGGAAGGGACCCATAAGGAGGATTGATTCCAGCTCCTGGCCCTGCACAGGACACTCCAAGAATCACAGCATGTGCCAGAGAGCATTGTCCAAATGCTTCTTGAACTCTGTCAGGCTGGTGCTGTGACCACTTCCCTGGGGAGCCTCTTCTGGTGCCCAGCCACTCTCTGGGTGAAGAACTTTTTGTTAATATCTGACCCAAACCTGTGACACTGACAGACCTGTAGTTTCTGGGGTCCTCCTTCTTGCCCTTCTTGAAAACTGGGACAACATTTCCAGTCCCCAGCCATCTGGAACCTCTCTGGATTCCCAAGATTGCTCAAAAATCATTGAGAAGGGTTTTCCAATATCAGCGGCTTTTTGAAGTCTTCAGATGAATCCCATCAGACCCCAAGGATTGTAGGGATGCAGCTGGAGAAGCAGATCCCACACAATTTTGGAGTGATTCACCTGGAGTGGATCATTCTCTAATGAACTTTGAAGTGTTCACAGCTCTCTCTGTGTTTTAACTGATGAGTGTCTGTTCTGGACTGTCTGGACTAATGACAGAAGTTTATTTGTTATATCTTTGGTCTCAAAGTACCATAACAAAGCACCTACTTTAATTACAGGCATTGACTACTGTCCCTCCTTTGGACTTGGCTCTTTCATAACTGATGGACTCATTGCTTTGTGATTGTTGTGGGTTTCTGGTTTCAGGCTGTTGGGTAGAAATTGTGGCAACCAGGTCTGCAGCAGATGTTGCAAAGCATGGAAAAGAAATCACATAGGTGCAATCAACCCCCTTCTGTTTTGTGTTTTTTCCCTGAGTATTTTATTAATCTCTGAGAAGCACATGTGGCAGCTCCAAAACCATAATTTTACATGCAGTCTCAGATGGGTTGGTCCCTAAAGAGCACATATCTAATTCTCCACAAACTAGCACTGGTGCAGGTACGACTCTCATTGCTAATTCTTGCTAAAACTTCATGGAAACCTGAATAAGGAGTTAGCTTTGAAGTTTGCCAAAAACTCTGAGGTCCAAATGATACAGTATTCTATGCATGAAAATGCATATATAATGTTAATAGAAACCATTTTGATCCAGATTGCCAGGATTGAAAGGAAGCAGTTGTGCTTGAAAAACAGATATGTGTGTGCATGCACAATTACTCAAGCTGGGATTTAGGCATTTAAGTGGCCATTTGTGCTCTCATTTTCAATTATGATGTTCATCCTACGGGAATGGGTTTGTGCAAATCAGCAACACAAATATGCATATGTTTTGGCGTGTGCTACCCTAAAAACATGTTGCGTTACTTGCACATAAACTTGGATTGATTTATCTTCTTTTCCCTTTGAAAGTTCCATTTTAATCTGAGGAATGTGAGCTGTGGTGGCTGAATGGCAGTTCTTCAGCAGCATGATTCCCTTTTCCAAATGGTTAACTCTTGTAATTGTTTCTGTAATGTAAGATAATATTTCCTGCTAACAGTTATTTAGGATACTGTCACGGCAAGCCATAATTCAACCCCATTGCCTAGTGGCCCAAATAATGACCAAGGCTTGCCCCTAGCTGAATTATCATTCCTATGCTTTCTACTTTCCCTACATGCACATAAACAAGTCTGTCTTTATGCCAAACTCTGAAAGACAAAGGAAAGCAGAAGCAATATTGTTGATTCAGAGCTCTGTCCTGCAGCTTCAGGGAAAGAGCTGCCTGTAGGACTACAAAGGCCTTTAAAGGTTTTTTTAGTGGCTTAGCTCATAGGATTTCTGGAGGCTCAATAGGCTCTTGTTTTTTCACATTTTTAATATACCTATATAGAGCATCTATTGCAAATATTCAAGAGAGGATGATGTCCCATCTGACAGAGAAATGGGAGGCTGTTTGGGCTGAAGCTAAACTGCTCAAAGATCTTCAGCACTCCGAAATTTGCTCCAAAAATAGGAACTTTTGAGTCATCTGACTTATGACTAGTGGAAATACTGCTTTTAAAGAAGATTGTGTTTAATATCCCTTCTGTGGTTCTTTAAGAAGGTGTAGATGTCAGGAAAGGACAGTAGCAATGTGAATGACATAGAAGGATGAGGTTTTGTCAGTAAACAGTTTCTGGGGAAAAAAACTCATGTTTAAGTTCCTTCATATTAGTAATCCTATTAAGGGTTAGCATAATAAAAGTTAATTGATTAATTTTAAAGATGTAGCTTGCCTGTGATCCCTTTAAAAGAGAACTAAATTAAATGGAAATATGTTAAGATTATATGACAATGACCAAAGGAAGTGGGAAACTATATATTTTAAGTCACTTATTGTGATCCAAAATGGCATCTTAATTCTTGGAGTTTAACACCATTCATGCTGGGGGAGTCTGTGAATCATTGGAAGTAATATGCAAATTTATCTAACCTGGGAAATAGGTCTGTGATTCATATAAGTTTGGGCCAGGAATGTAAGCTTTGTAAGCTGCTACAAGAATGTGAAAAGGGAGGTTATAACTTAGGCTTTCTAAATGATGATTCACAGACTGGGTGGGTGGTAGGATGATTTGCCAGGCTAGATGTGGGATCTGTGCTCAGTCATGGGTCACTCAAGGACACTTGAGCCTGTTCTGGACTCATCTGGAGAGTCAGGGATGGTGTGGGGTGCTGTGCAGAGAAGGGCTGTCAGCAGGGCAGGATGAGGGAGGTTTGTTAGAGCAAGCTGAGAAAAGGGGTCTTACCCTGTTGCAGGAATGTTTTGGGACTAGAAATGAAGCATCATGGCCTTGACTATTTCACACTGGAGAGAGGAAGATAACTCCAGATGAGCTGTGAGTGGTCCAGGCAGCACAAACTCAATATTACACTTAATTAATTTGAGCCAGGCTACATCCCTTCAGGCTCATGGAAAAGTGTGGGTGGCTCATGCTTCCATAGGCAGCTGTGGTAAAGCTCATGAGGCTGCACAGAGACTCTTGGGTTTGTGTCAGCAGGACAGAGAGGAGCAGTGGCTCCAGCCTCCTCTTATTTGTGCTCTCAGGTGTCCCCTGGGAGCTGCCCTGCTGAAATCTTGCACTGGCAGAGTCAGTTCTGATTAATTAAGGTAGCCCAAAGCAGGAGCTGCTGGATAATCTCAAGAGGCCTTTCTTGGAAGCCTTCAGTGCATTTTGTACCCTTTGAGGGGTGGGAGAGATGAGATAGGTGTCCATTAGGCAGCTGAGTTCAGGAGCTTATCTGCACTGCTTTAAGCTTGCTACATTCATATCAGCCCATTAGAGAACCTCTTTCCTTGAGTAGGAAGAAGGAAGAATTCTTACTAATTCCCTAATATCTATAGGACATAGGCTGCCTTTTCTTTTTCCACTTCAAAATGTCACATTGGATTCCTGATGGAATTAGAGATTTTTATCTTCCTTCCTTCTGCTAGACCTCTGACTTTTTCTGGTTTTCTTCCACGCTGAAGACTTAATTTCTCACATATGTGAGACAGTGAAAATTAAACAAACAAGCTGGCAGATAGACAGAATGGTTCTTCATGTCTGGAAAGCTGCAATGAGCTGTGACTTAGGAATTACAGTGCTTCATATTCAAACTTTTCTTTTTGATGCATTGAGGTGGCACAGGAGCTGACAGTGACATATGGAGAAGGCCACCTTAGCAGGATTGAGGCTGTTATGTGATAAATGACATGGTATGTCAAAGGACTCCTGTTATCCATCATGCTGGCTTCCTCTCAACACACTCTCCAAAACGAGAGGCAGCTACACAAACAGCTGGGGGAGGCTCTAGGGTAGGGTCAATGGTGTGCTCAAAAGAGAAAATAAGAAAGCTGGAAGTGAATGTTCTCATGGACATAGTAGCCTCTGAGTCTTGAGTCGAGAATTTGAAAGTACTTTTTTTTTGTTGAAAATTCCAAAGTAGACCAGTTTTACATCTTTGTCAAGAATAAACCTCAGTTTCAAAAGTTGTCTCAAAAATCATGAAGACAAAAGGTTTCAAAAAGCCACCAAGTTTAGTTTTAAACACCTAAATCTTCCCTAAAGAAAGCCTGTTTAGCACCATGCTTTGGACTGGAAGCATGGTTCTGTCCCCAGGCTTTCCCTTTTTCCTCAGATTTCCTCTTTCCTCCTATTACCCCTGTTTGGTAGTTTGAGTCTGAAATGCAGTAGAAGGAAAGAGCTGATCTGTAATTTCCTACATGTATGAGACATGGGAAACACAGGCAAAGTGGTACAAGTGCTGTTATCAAGGTAAGGGAGATAAAAGTCTTGAGGGAAGGAACAGAGCTTTGACCCTCAACACACCTGGCAGAGGAACATTTTCTGTAAGACACTTCCCCCTTGCTTTGACCATTCAAGTTAAGCAGGGATGGGGCAAGCTTTCACAACTCTGTGTCTCCCACTGTTGGAAAGTGTGTGACTTTTTCTCAGACTTTTCCTCTCTGTGTAACATTTAACTCTTTAGTTTTTTTAATTCATTTCAGATTGACATATGCACCAGTTCAGGAGGACCAAAGGATGTGGAGGCATAAAAGGCACCTATCCATTTCAACCTCCTCAAGTCCATCTCTGTTTTTTCATTAGCCATGATGGCTGTTTTTTCCTCTACATGATTAATGGACCCTCAATAGCTATGTAGTCTATAAACCTAGACAAGACAAGTAGTCTGTCTCTTTTAAACCCTGAACTCCTAAAAGCCTGAGTCTGATTTTGCTTAAATGGTGCTTATGTGCCCACATGCACAGCAGTGCAAAATATCAAATGTCACTACTTGACATTTCATTCATAACAGTCACATTTAAAGCAAAGGCTTTGACTTGATTCACCAATGGCCAGTGTCAAATTATCTGGGATGATCTTCATGTTACATGTGTCAATCAACAAATTAATTAGTCTGGAGATAATTTAATCAGAGCCCATCAGTGAACTGTCCTAAGGAAATCCCCTTGCTTCCAGATTATTCCTGCAGCCTGATTGCATATGAGATGAGAGCATAGCTTTGGAGAAGGGTGGCTACACCTTCCCTTGCCGCTTTGGCAAATCCATTTCTGGGAGGATGGAGTTTCCAGTCCCTCAGGTGCATCTGTTCTGCAGTTCAGTGCAGGGCTTCAGGATCTCCAGTTCCTAGAAGCTAATTCCTAGAACAAAATTTGCTAAACACAAACCAACCCAAAAATGTAGAAAAGTCAGGCCCCTCCAGCTCCCAGTGCTGCTGTGCTCCACTTCATTTGACAGTACAGATTTTCCTTGGCAAACTCTTCATGTGATGAGACACTTATTTCAGCTGTTGACCCTCATCAATGACCCCTCACTGGGAGATCAGGTGTAGAGAACCAGGCTATTATCTGCCTTCCACTCAGACATTTCTAATCAAAGCAGCCAATTGTGCTAACTCCTACCGCTGAAGTCACAGTAAGGCAGACCTGGCTGAGTACAGAGAGAAAAAAAGTGCTTGGAATGGCATAGCCAGGGGTAAGGAATCCTAAGGGTAAGGCTGAAAAAGAAAAGTTATGCTGGGAGAAATTCTCAGTTCCAGTTTCATTTAATATAAGAAGTCATAAGAAACAATGGAGTGAAGAAAAGCATCTCTATACCCTCCATGTATCTCTCTATGATCCTTTAGCTCCCTGCAGTGAGCACTGGTAGAATGCTGTAGTGTATTCTGCCTTCAGTGTGCTTAACACAAAATGGGTTAAAAAACCCCTAACAATTAAATAAAATCCAGAGCAGCTCTGACAAGAAGATGCCATTTCAGATATTATAAGGGTTAGTGTTTACTCATTATGACACCTTTTCAGTCATTCTGTTCTGGATGTTGAATTCTCTCCAAACTCAGACAATCCTCCAAAAGTGAGCCCTGTGCACTGCCTTCAGAAGAGGAGCAAGGCCATGTGGCATCTTCTGCTTTGATCTGCACAATCCATAGCCCAATCTATGAGCCACCCCTTTTGTCATTACCTGTCATCAGAGGAATCTTGTTAAATAGGGCAGTGAGCCTTGATGATGTGTCAAACACTTGTGTTGTTCCCTTCCTTGGAGTACTAATTTGGGTTGATAACTGTTTCTTGCTTACCTTCCAACATGATGTAGAGGTGTCACTTTATTATACTTGAATGTTTTAACAGCATTTCAGTAAGAGATAAATGATACCAGTATCTTATAACCTGATGGAACAATCTGTCAATAGCTTGCATTCACAAATGATGGACTGGCAGCCCAGGCTGGATAGTGAAACTCAGCCTTTGACTTTGATTTTCACCCTTTTTCTGGTTTAAAGGTCCTGTAGGCTGCAACTGCTTTTGGGACTGATGTTGTATTCTTAGGTCTGGATTGGAGAACAGCTGTTGTCTTCAGTTTCTTCATGTTTCACTGTCTGGTTTATAATTATAGTCTATAAATTGTGTTAGGAGTTTTTGGTAACAAGGAGTGTACTGAAAATTAGATTTTTTCCAGTGTTTGCAGGAGACAGGGAAAGAAAAGCAACATTGTCTAATTATGAGAGTGTTGTTTTTCTCATCTTTCTGGGTTTTTGGTGCATTTGGCATTTTTTCCAGGATTCCAATCCGATGTTTGCCCAGTGTGATTTGGATTTGCAGCATGAACTTTCAGCCAAAACCTCCACAGTGCAGAAGCTTATTAACCATGGGAGACTGATATTAACATCATTTCCAGAGAAGGATCTGGTTTCTCATTTGTAATTCTGCTCTGTAAAGCTAATGGAAGATGCTCTAAGCAAAGTCCTGGGTCTCTGTGTGTAAACAAACCAATACAGAGAAACCCCCAGAGTACCAAGCTGGTTTTTCTTATGCTTTATACCTTTTCAGTTATGTGAAAATAAATGTAAATATTTTGCTTGTTTTTCCTTGTTATCCCAGCATATGGTGTTTTCTCCCTTGCTTTACCCCCACAGGGAGTTAGAACCTAATTTCTTTTCAGTTCAGAATCTGTCTCTCTTTGTCTTCCACTTTTGCCCTTTCCTTCTCTGTGAATGTCTCTCTCTCCATGCTGTTCTCCCTCTGGCTTTTGTCTCCCAGTCTTCAACTTTTCATTTTTATTTATTTTTGCTTTGGCAATCCACTGGGATTTTTATAAGTTCCTCTTTAGCGTGATGTGGACCAAGGATCTTGGAAGCTCCACTCTCACTGCTTTCCATTACTGGTGGTGACTGCTCAGAGAAGTGTCTGCAGTTGTTTCCTGGTGGTAGAGACACTGTTTGAAAATAGTTCATTCTTGTCAGATGGGTTCAGAGAGGAACATTGACCAGGGCAAGCTTGAGCAGTGGCCCATGGGACATCAAATGAGGTTTAACAAGAACAAGTCCTGCTGGCTGAGAGGCTGGACATGACCCAGCCATGAGCTCTGGATGCAGCCCAGAAACCCAAACCCATCCTGGGCTGCATCCAGAGGAGTGTGGGCAGCAGGGCAGGGAGGGGATTCTGCCCCTCTGCTCCACTCAGGTGAAATCTCACCTGCAGAGCTGCCTCCAGAGGAACATCAGCCTGCTGGAGCAAGCCCAGAGGAGGCCACCAAGGTGATTAGAGGGTTGGGACACTTCTGCCATGAGAAAAGGTTAAGGGAAAGGAAAAGAGAAGGCTTTGGGATGACCTAATTGTGGCCTTTCAGTACCTGAAGGAAGCCAACAAGAAGGAGACTATTTACTAGGCCTGGAGTGGCAGGACAAAAGGGAATGGCTTCAAAATAAAAGAAAGGAAGTTTAGATTAGATGTTAGGAAAAAAATTCTATATTTTGAGGGAGGTGAGGGGCTGGAACACACTGCCTAGATAAACTGTGGATACCCCATCCATGGAAGTGTTCAAGGCTGGGTTGGATGAGGCTTGGAGCAACCTGGGATAGTGGAAGTGTCCCTGTCCATGGCAGGGGTATGGAGCAAGATGAGCTTGAAGGTCCCTTCCAACCCAAACTATTCTATGATCACAAAATACAAAAGTCCAGAGAGGGCAGGTTCCACACAGCATATAGGAAAGTTTCTCCAGCTATTCTCAGGTAGACTAATTATTACCTAGATTTGGTATCCAAGATTCCAGGAGTTATGTGGGGTACTCTGTGTTTTAGGAGCTGTAGTACTTGTTGAAAAAGTGTGTGCTTTATATCAGCTATTCTCATTTTACCCTATTCTGATGGGTATTATGTCTTGTTTCCCTTTTTGGCCTCCCTCTGCTGCTCTGACAATGTACCTCAATCTGGGAAAACTCTGGCCTAGTCTCCTGAATTTGTAAAATAATTCCTCCTTTTCGATTCATTAAGTAGCTTTGCTCCCTCTTGGCCTGTGCTATTACAATATTTCCCCCTATTACTTATGTAGACTGTTTTATATTAAATAAGAGAGAGTATTTTATGGTCTAATTAACAGCATTCAGTATCTTTAGTGTAGCTTAAACTTTCCTCAGATCTGGAACAAGCTCAAATCCCAGGAAAAAATCTCTGGGTTTATATATTCCAAATCATAGCTTTCATTTCTATAGCAATATCCCTTAATCTCTGGGAAATAATAAGTGGTGCTTGTAAATTCTCTGACTAACAGTTCAGTAATTATGATATTAATGACAAGTATGAAACAGGTGGTAGTGGTGAAGAATTACAAGAGCAGCCATCAACCTTGAAAATGGCAGCAGATTTCTCTATTTCTCCTCCTTGAAATTCTTTTGGCTAAGTGAAATGAAATTGTCTTTGATCACTTGTTTTAAAAATTGTGCTTGTAATAATCCATTTATCTGTAGCATATATGGAAGGACCCCAGGATTCCATGACTTACTGTAAACATCTCTGAGGTTTCACTCTCTGTATCTGCATTTGCTGCCACTCATCCCAAATAATTAAAAAATATCTCAGCAGGTTAAGAAAAGAATTTGAAATAATTTAAAAGCCACATTGTGGCTTTTATTTAGATAAAATTAACTGGTATATTGTTTTCTTAGTTGTGTGGTATGAATAAAACATTTGTCTGTGTGGAGCTGATTGTAATGTAATATTCCTTTTGCTTCCAGTAGGGATTTGGAAAGGAGTTGCTTTTATAAAATGTCTTACCTGGAGGTGAAAAAATATAAGTGTCTAATAGGGAACAGGAATGAGTATTGTATATTATTTCTGGATTTTAAAAAAATATTGTGTCAGACTTGCTAGTGGTACATTTGGAAGAAAGGATCATCTTATTTATTCAAAATTATCTGTGACATATCTGCAGTGCATCTGGGTATAGCAAGGTCATGTATCAAATATATATATTGATGCCTCAATTCACTAAAGAGAAGGGTTCACTTTTTTCCTCTTTTTATTTGTTTTTAACTATGCTTTTCACCATTTGTAATTATTTCCGCCCTGCCACTTTGAAGTGCAATGAAGGTGTTTATAGGCAACAGAAAGAAAACATCTTTTCTTCTTCACTATGCAATGTAACAGCAGATGAAAGGAAGGTAAAAAAGCATAGGAAAGAATTGACAGGCATCACATGGCAACCTGGTCCAGGAGGACAAAGTCTGACATTTGTAGTCATCATCAGATTAAACAGGGGACACCAAGTGTCATTATTGAATTCTGAGCAGGCCATTCTAATGATGATGGGATGGTATGGAAAAACTTTCTAAGTTTGCTGAGGTAATCTTATGCCCAGGAGCAGAAGGAATAAGAATTGTTATTACCTTCTTCTAAAGAGCTTATTTTAATGTGCAGCATAATGCCCTGAATTCTACCAGAGATATCTTGGGAATTGGAATATGAGCCAGTGAATGTTCTGAAAATGCATATTCTGCTGGCCAGTCATACAAAATAGAAGAAGGGTGATTTGATTAATTTGCTTGTTTCAGGAAATGGTAAATAGCTTTCTAAATGGTCTTCTGAGTAGCTTTGTGTGAAGCATTCCTACAGCCTTTAGCTTGAAGGGCAAACTGGTCAACACAGGTAACTTATGACTGGATCTTGATTACCTGCACTCCACTGGAAATTCACAATTGCTCTGCTGGTAACTGAAAGTGTAATCCAGTTGTGCTGTGTGAATTTCTCCTTTTGTTGTTGTTTGTTTTTTGTTTGGGTTTGGATTTTGGGTTTGGATTTTGGGTTTGTTTTGTTCTGTTTTTTCCCCTCTCTCTGTCTTAAGAACAAACTATCTACTCTATGAACCAGTCAGAAACAGGCAGTGAAACATCTGGCTCAAACATCTGCTGGCAGAGGAATGTAACAAGGAGCAAACACTGTGTGTTAGGATTGTGATGGCAAGGAAGCTTTTCTTTTGGGAACAGCAAAAGGAAGATATGTGCTGATGCTCCATTGCCATTGCACCTCTTGCTAGGACCTGGTATTAGTTGTGAACACACAACCTCTTGGAGAAAATCTATTTACTGTGTAGGAAAACTGGACAGGTGTTCATTACCAATGTAACCCACGATTTGGCCATAAAATGCAGGGCATGGCTTCCTTGCCCAAGTGTTGCAGAGATATTTCCTGTGTGGACATTCTGGGCTGAGTTTGAAACACAGATATGTGATCAGGTTAATGGAGCAGCAAAGACATATTTGCAGTTGGAAGCAGACAGCTAAATAATAATAATAAATCAGTAAGTAAATAAATAAAATTCAAGCAGCTCTCTTTTCTGAATGCAATTAAGGAGCTGCGTCCATTCAATCAGCGTAGTCACTTTGCATTTGATGAAATCCTGAGAAGTGGATGTAAATAATACTCTGAGAACATAGTTGACTCAAATGTCCCTTTGTAATGATGGGAAACATGTTTTGGAATGATTTTCAACTTAGCTCACTGAACCAGAATACCCAAAGAAGTGATTCTTTCCTTCAAGGCTCTTGAGTTACTCTACACATATGAAAGTTGAAAAAAATATATCCAGTCATTTGTCCTAAGCTTTATTCTCGACACTTCCCCTGCTTCAGGAGGATTTAATAACCAGTAAGAAAAGGGATTTTTCTGAATTTATTCCTATTATTATTTTATTCAAGTGGTATCTCCCAAACTGCTGCAGCAGCAAGATTACTTTAGCTTCTTAAGGGAGAGATTAGGTCAATAATAAAACACTGGGATCTTTGAGCCTGCACTCTCTTTAAAAGTTTTATATCCTGGAAATATTTTGAGGTATGCAAGTATAGTTTATAGCAGAATTGGTGATGGATGCAAACTAATTTACCTTGGAACCTGTTCCAAAACATTGTCATTGCTTCAAATAACATCCCTGTTGAGATGGTGGATGTGAGTGGGAGTTGGCCAAGGGAGAAGCAAGAAGGAGGAGACCCCCTGAGGCACTGCAGGAGAAACAATGATGTAACCTGTCACTGAATTATGTGAGGAACTGTTAGGCAACTTGCTATGGGCTGTGACAAATCATCCCTGAGGGATCCCATAGCACGAACAGAAGTGGCTGTGAAGGAACACCATGAAAGCCCAAAGCTGTCTGTGTCTGCAAGGCTGAGTGGCTTTGGGCATTTATCTTCCTGACCCTGTTAGATGAGGAAGACCTGGTGATTATTTGTCCTCTGGAGTAAGGCAAAGAGCATAAGGATTTATTAGAGTAAACAGGGATCTTGGAATAAATGGTGACAGCAAATCAGTCTCTGACTGTGGAATGATCCTGTTCCTTTTGTAGGCCAACAGCAGAGATGTTTAAATTAGGTTAATTCCTGCTTGTACCTTTTCCCTTCCAAAGGAGAAATTTAAACTGTATATTGGAAAATCTCCCTAGCATGGGAAAAAAAGAATCACCTATTTCCTTCCAACATCCATTAGTTGTTCTCTGTGACAGGTTGAAGAATCATTTGGGGAGAGAAGGATTGAACTCTGAAGTCTTTCTGCCAATTGAAGACGGTGAGCTCTACCCAAGGACTAGTGCCAGTAGCATAAGTTAGGACAGCCCTGTGGCATCCCTTTTTCTTCCCACTGCCAGGCCAAACATCCCCTTTTGGCAGTGTTGGGCCCAATCCTCCCATTGCAGCAGCTTTCTGGTGTCAGTGATAAACAGTCTGCTCACAGTGATGGGGCTGGCATTCCTTCCCAACCCTTGCAGCAGTAGGCAATGCCTCTCCTGCCGTGTGTGCCAGCACTGTGTCAGAACAGGGAAACCCTGGCCAAGGGGAACTTTTCCTTGATGCTTTGCCCATTAGGCAGATAAAGGAACAGACCTGTAAGAGGCAGGAAGGGAACTGGCAGCTCCTCAACTACCCTCATCTTTATCTACAAAAGACCTCCTGGCCTAGTCAATGTCTTTATGTTACTTAGACAACAGTTTATAGTAGAGCAGCTCCTCTTCTTCTGGAGCTTTACACTTGGAACAAACTGAAAGAGAGGAGGTGTGTTTGCAGAGGATGGTACAGTATTTTTTTGTCTTGTCTTTGATGTGACAGATTTCAGCATTTTGGCTACTGTTGGTTTGATTTTTTTCTTTTCTTTCAAGGCTTGCTTAACTCTTGGCGAGGTGGAGAGATGGTTTTCTCTACATAAGAATGAAATTCCTGAGCAGCATTGGAAGCTTGAAATCAAACCCTGCAATGGAGGGATGTGTGTTGTGTTGGTGTGTTGCTGCCCATGAGATCTATTTTGAGTCTCAACACCTTTTGTCTCTCAGTATTGAATGGGCTTTATTGGGGGATCTAGGAAGGGAAAGGTGGGATAGCCACATGCCACAGATCAAACAAAACTAAGCAATAAATGATTGTCTGAGTGGATGTTAAGCACTAAGTCCTTTTAATTTTTTCAGTGTTTTCTAGTGGTGCATCTATCTTAGATTTACACCAGCTGAATGAGAGCTTTACTTGTACCCTTTAGAGGCTGGACTCAGAAGGATTCACCAAAATTGATCATTTAGGGTCAGCTTGAATATTGAGGAAGGAATGAATTTGTGGGTTTGGATGCAAACTATCATCCTGTTAATTCATCTTTAGCATCTGTGAACCATTTGATGCAGTATTTTTTCCTAAGAACAATCATGCTGCAGAAGACACGAGAATCTTCTCAGACAAACGCGAGGAAAGGGCACCATCCTAATTTTTAATCTTTGGAGAATGGCTCACAACTAGAATCATGAGGGAGGGGAATTTTTTGGCTCTAAAGTGATTCTGCTTTGAAATTCAGTGATTATGTTTGAAGGCATAGCCCTCACCTCATCACCCCTCCCTGCCTGCTGGTGTAAAACCCCATTTCTGACTTCTCCCGGGGAAGCCGCATTCACCTGCCTGGAGTGCTGGAACAGCACTAAACCCTTTCAGCCCGTTTCCACACCTGTGAAATCAGTGTTTTACTGCAGTTTACACAGCACTGCAGTTAGTGCCTTGCTGCTGAGGAGCAGCTGGGGCTGCTGGCAGGCCAGCTGCAGCAGCCCCAGCACCGCTGGAGAGCAGCGCCCGCGGCACGGACAGAAGCTCCAGCCCTGCAGCAGCTGGGAGCTTGCAGCTGTGGAGTCACACCACGAGAAATACATTCAAAGCTGCAATTCAGTCAGCATGTTTTTCAAGCCAACAAATTTGCCTTGTGAGCTGGAGAGAAATGAGCTCTATAGACCTAATTTTTTTTTTTTTTCTTTTTTTTTTGTTCTTTTCCCAGTTGCAATCCCTTTTTGCTGTCTGTCACTGGTAATTTTCAGTGCTCAGGAATAGAGATAAGCATCCTTCATGGCATCCTTTGAGGACCACTAAGTAATTGCTTTTCAGGCTGTGAACAGCTTAAAAAAAAACCCTATGAATGTTTTGCTCTCTTTGAATCATCATTTTTCCATTTTTCTCAAATGTTTACTGTGCAATTCCAGGCAAGTCATTAAACTGTTTTGTAGTTACTTTAGCCATCTATACAGTGATGGCAGTAATACCTTAAAGAAGCTTTTTGGGCTTAATTTAATGATTATATAATTGTTTGAAATGTCCCAGTGTGAGTCTGAAAAGAGATGGTCCTATTGAAATGGAGATTTCACACTGAAAGTACATTCACTGCACTCTGAGAGAGGATAGTGACGCTTAATTTCTTTTAAAGGGGGTAGATCTTTATTTTGGGCATTCAGAAATGGCAAAAAATATGACTGGTTTGGTGTACTTTTTTTCCCTCACTAGCAAATATTTGTGATCAAACTTGCCAACTGCTCAGAAAAATCAATTTTCTGGAAAACTATTTATATTTTTCTCTGGGTATAAACATTGTTATATCTTAACAAAAATTACAACTATTAAAATTATTAAAATTTATCAATTTCTGTGCAAAAAGCAGCTTAGATTTTTTGTGCTCACATGAATATATATGAATCATTTCCATGCATTTGTTCCCATTTAATATATGGTTTTATTAATTACACAATGTTATTGGAATGAAGCTGGTCAAGAAGGGTAGAACATGGTCAAAGTTTTATCTAGATCCTTTCCTGTAGGCAGCAAGTGACTTCCCTTGCTTATAAATATTCCAGAAATACAAGGGAAGCCAAAATAATTGGAAACCTTGTACAACCTTTATTCCACCTGATCAGAATGTCCTGCTTGAATTTGCACATTGATTTTTGCAGGGGATGTTTCTGTGAACTTATCTGTATTGACTAAATGTTATGCAGCTGAGTCTTTATTCTCTCTTGGGTCTGAGTGGTAGAATTAGCTCAAAGAACAATGAATGCTGAAGAAATTAAAAAAGGAGAAACACTATTGGGTGTAATCAGAATTATTCTACAGACATTGTTAAGCCTTTTGTTATTATTTTTAAGGAAACACCTCACTTGTTTCGCTTTCAACTCCATCTTGAAATTGAGAAAATTTTATTCCTCTGCTTTTTTAATGTGATTCTACTGAGAGAGACACTATAGTTACATCTGCATGGAAAACAATGTCTTGAAGTTTCCTAGCAGTGACAGAATATTGTCTTTTTTGGCAGCGAATTTTGAAAACCTCTTGGTTCCAAGTTGGATCTTAGCACTGTTTTTCCTCAGAGGCAAATGTGCTGCCCTGTAAATGCAGAACATCAGTGCAGTCATCCACCTGTTGAGCTTAAATGTGTATTAACAGTTAAAATGTGTTCAGCTCTTCTGCATAGATATGCAAAATATTTTTTTTTCTCTATGAGGAGGTTAAAATGAGGGTTTTTTATACAGACAAGGAAAAACTGTAGCCCTTGGTTGTTGATTTCTATAAAGGTAAACAACCTGGGCCTATTCTTTGGTTGTTATTTAAGTGTGCTGAGTTGGATCAGCCAGAGGATATAAATTGCTTTTAGTGACACTGTGTCAATATTTTATCCATGGGCCTTCCAAATAGGAGAGCTGCAGCTGTAGATTACCCTTCTCTGTGTCTTATAATAAGTGATATAGAGGTTGCATTACAGCTCTCTTCTCTTTTTTCTTTTCTCCTTGTCTAAATTAGGGGCTCTGTCAGCCTGGTGCTTTTGTCATCTACTTTCCAATGAAATATTTCAATTTTTGATCAGGACCTGATATTCTTAACTCGCTGAAAAAGGGCAGTGCCACCTATCTGAAAGATTTTTAAACATTTTGCTACCAAATTGGGATGCTGATCATCAATTTTCTTCATGGGTGTCTTCATGATTCTCCATCTGTCCCCATATATTCACATATACACAATTTGTACCCCTTTAAAAGATGATTCTTCTATTAGTTACATTAAAAAGAAGTGTGTAGAGGGGGTGGCAGGGAAGAGCTAAGGGAAAAAAGCCCAAAATGTTTGGATAAAGTACTGCATCGTCCCTTCTGGAAAATTCTGCTGATAGCTTCTGATGCTTCAAGCCTCCTGATTCATATTAAGGAGAGAGTTAAAAATGAATGCTAAGGACCATAAATTAGTTGACCCAATCTAATTTTTTTTTTTCAGGAAGCTAGTTAAGAATTTCCTGACTTTGGAAGATGCTGAGTGCTTGCAACTCTATTGAACTTCAATAGGCTATGATGAATAGCTCCATATTTTGAAAAATCAGGTCATTTATTTCAGTATTCAAGTAACTTCACTTTACAAATCTGTTTCAAGAGGGATTTTTTTGATCGTACTAGTCCCCAATTAAAATTTGTCAATTGCTATGCAAAAGAAGATTTTTTTTGCTCACATGAGTATATATGAGCCACTTCCATGCATTTGTTCCTATCTAGTGCCCTAGTTTTTCTTTACTAGAAACTTCCAGCAAGGCTTGGACTGTTAATATGTTCAGCAAGGTACCCATTGCAAGCCTCTCGGCTCCCCTGAGATTGTGATAGCACCTCTTAGGAATTTTAAATCTTTTCTGTGTATCCTGAATTCTCAGTGCCAGCTTTACTTAGCACTTAAATGAGCTCTCTTAAAACTTTGTCCGAGTCTTGCTAGGGTTTGTGAATCTTTCTGGAGAATTTGATTTTTTTTTATTTTTTTTTTTTCTCTCTGACAGGAATTCTACCTGCTACTGCTTGTTATATGTGTACATTTAATTTTTTTTTCCTGACTGTTTTGCAGTGCTCTGCAAGCCCATCAGGTTTCTCTAGTGGATACTTTATTTTAATAAGTGTGTATTGAATGCTTCGTTTAACTTTACTGTTTTGAAGTGCCCAGAGACACCATGCTTGGATGAGCAGTTATGTAAGTGCAATTTGTTGTGGATTTTTTTAGTATCAGAATTAGGATTCAGCTGAGGTTTGAAGGCTCACAGTGCATGTGTGTGGAGGGGGGAAAGTAAACAAATAAAGGAGAGTTTGGTGCATCTACACACAGAACCCTGCACTGCTTTTCTTCCCTGTGAGTGCTCTCTGCTGAGCAGTCCCCCAAATGCCCTTCCAGCCCTGCTGCAGTGCCTGATGTCTGAGGGTGCACTGAAGGATTAGATTGATGCTAGCAGAGGGCTGAATTTGTTTTGCAGAGAATTCCACGTGCAGAACTGTTGTCTCTTTGTGTCTCCTCTCCATTGCCATTATTCAATAATTATTGCTTGCATTCCTGCCCTGGTGAAGGGATGTTTTATTGGTAACACTTTGTTGTCTGCAGGCTGGAAGTGTGGCCCTTGTGGCAGTTGCCAAATTTTATACAGGGACAATCCAAATCCATCATTTTTCTGGCATTCCTAAAACACATTATTTCCTTTGCCTGGGCACTGAAGGAGCTCAATCTTTCCTTTGTTACTCTTTACCAGAGACACTTACAAAAGGGATGTAGTAGGGGAGAGGGTGCACATATTTTGTAGCAGGAAGCTCCACAAAAGAGTGAATGGTGTTTGGGGATTTTCTTTTAATTATTACTCTTTTAATTGGTTTTTCAGTAACTTCAATGACTTATTAAACCACTTGTTATGCATCATTTTCTAGCTCCTGCAAGAAGCAGCCTCCAGTTATGGTAGTGATGGTATTTTTAACTCACAATTCAAGTCCCTCAAAGCCTTCATGGAATATGTGAGGGAATCAGGCACAGTGTTAGCCAAGAGTTCACAACACTGGAGAGAAGTATTATGTAGGAGTAGGAAGATACAATGTGCTGTCAAAGAAAGAATTCAAAGATATATGTCTGGTAAAATGGAAAATAACCACATCTTTTCCAAGGCAGATGAAGTGAATAACAAAAAAAATAAGCAAAGATGTTTTCATTAGGTTTTTTGTTTGTTTGTTTGTTTTTTGGTTTGTTTTTGTTTTTGTTTTTTCTTGTTGTGTGGTGTATGTTGTTGTTTGGGTTTTTCTTTTGTTGGTTTTTTTTCTGTTTTTATAGAACCACTTGGGTTGGAAGGCACCTTAAAGATCATCTATTTCCAGCTTGCCTGTTTTAAAATGGAAGCTGGATTGCAAATGGGTCTGATCCATAAATATTGTCCACCTGCACAGAGGGGAACATTTATTGCAAAGAAAGCAAACAGTGCTTTATAGGAACTCCTGGCTCCTCAATAGAATTCACAGGCAGAGTTAGAAATCCCATGGCACAAAGGAGAAATATAAAAATCCTGGATTCATATGTATCATTGCTGAGTAACCTGTAAGGAAATATTACTATATTGCAGAGAGATATTTGCTGTGCAAGTAGCCTGTGAGATTAGTAGAGGTCAAGTCCCAAAATGCTGTAACTCCCTATAATGGGAATTTCCAGTGATATTGAAGATATAGCTGTAATGTCTTCATAATCATATGGAGTTCATAACAACTGGGAAAAAAGGTGGAGTGGAGGTGGGAAAAAGAGGGGAAACCCTTTTAGGATGAGCAACAAATACAATCCAGTGTTATCTTCCTTAGCCAGCCCACTGCCTTGCAGAGGAAAGAGTTAGTTAGCACTTTGTACTTGGGTTTATGTTATTTTCTAAGCTACAGATCAGCATATTTCAGTTAATTCTGCTTTATCAGAACTATAATTTACTAATGGAGGAATTATGTCAGCCTGTGGCCAATTCCACCATAATTCACAGCAGTTTCTTTTGCATTGAGGTCCCTTTTTGTGCTCCTACACTGAAATGAGTGACTTGGTAACACAGTAAACCAATCCTGTGCCAGGTCTTTTTTAGGGAAGAGAAACAGCATCTTTTTTGACCAATGTGATTTAATACTGAAATATTAATATGTGAGCCTATTTAGCATTACAGGGGACAACCAACACTGCCTAATCTAGATCAGCCATGCTTTCAAGACTATTTTGTAAAGTTTATTATTAACCTCTCTTCAGAAATCAACAGAACAAATTTGGCAAAACAACCTTTCAGCCTCCTACAGGGCCAAAAATATATGTGCTCAAAAGCATCTTATTTTGGAACACCACAACCTCATTGTCATGCAGGTGTGACTTGCAGAGATTTATCCCTGCTGCTTGTTTTTATTGAAGATGGCTGAGGTGATGGAGAGCTGCACCTCAGCTGGGGAGGAGTGGTTCAAGCTTCCTCACCTTCATCTCTCTGAGCTTTTCTTGGCTTCTTTCTCTTTTTTTCTTTTTTTCTTTCTTCCTTGCCAGCTGACAGGTCACTGTCCTGCTTTGCTGTGAGGTGTCAGCTGGCTGAAACAAGCCTGATTCCCTTACAAAGCTTTGCAGGTGCCAGGGTAGCACCTCCTGGACTGCTTGGCTAAAGATGGATTATAGAAAAAAACTATTGGAGATCTAAAGCCACTGGAGTACGTTCTTTTTTTTTCTTTTTCTTTTTTTTTTTTTTTCCTGGGCCTCCACACAACTTGCTTGTGGTTGTCCCTTAATTCCAAGATGCCACACTTTGTCCTTCTACGTTGTTTGTTTTGGTTTAAGTTTTAGAACAATCATCTGCAAATTGCAATTCTTAGTGCTCGTTTATATGCAGAGATTGCACTGATTTAACTAACAGATTTTTAAATCAACTCAGTTAATTCGATGCAACCCATATGTGTGCAATTAGCTTAAGTCAGTTAAGAATCCTCTTCAGCTCTATGGATACAAGCCACATTTTAAAATAGGACAGGATACAGGAATTAGAAACAGGCTAAGGGACATAAATTTAAAAGTAAAGTTTTAGTTAATGTGATATGCTTTCATCAGCTGTCAGGTTCTATTCCTAGTCTTTCATTGATTTACTGTTTTGCTGCATGAGTGGCTTCACTTCTCAATATCCCTGCCTGCAAAATTAAGATTTGCTGACATTGCTTGTAGGAGAATGTAAGTGGGGCTGTTTGGGATAATGTTTTTCAGGGTTTTTTTTGTTTGTTTGTTTTTTCTCTCCATGGAAAACTTAAGCTTTTCTATGAATAATGGATAATCAAAACTGCAGCCAAATCTTCCCATTTAAAAACAGTTCTTCCATTTGGAAGTGTCAGATGGTGCCATTTGGGAGTGGTTTGGCTGCCCTTGTTCAGGCTCCTCCAGCCAAACTACAACTCCCATGTTTCATCATGGTCCTGCATCTCTCTGAGTTGCTGACACAGAGTCTTGATGCTGCATTTAGGGGAAATGTGGCCCCTCAAGGAGATGTTCTGAAAGAGAGGAACAGGTGCCTAAGAAACCTCAAATTCATGTTTTCTGGGACATCTTCTTAATCACTTTGGATGTTTTGGTTAGTAAAATTTGGAGTTTTGACAGAAAATTTACAGTTTTCTGGGAATTGTTGGATTGGTGAGGAAAATCAACACTTTATGCAAAAAGTCGATGCTTGTTATAAGATCTGAAAAGTGAAATTTTCCCCCCAAACCAGTGTCTAAGCATGCTGTTCTAAGGCTTTTTTATTGAATAAAATATCCTCAGAAGAGACTCTTGAGATGACCCCATGTTGTGAATGATAACCCAGTTTTTATTTGTTCCCTGAATCCTTATTTGCTCCTTCATAAAATAGCACAGAAGTTTTATTACTTGAACTTTTCTCACAGATTACAGTGCAAAGCGTGGGCAACCGCAGGTGAATGAATTTTCTGGTATTTAATTATTGCTGCTATTACAAATAGAAGAAATTAGAAATGAGCTTGGGCATCCTTTGGTGTGGATCTGGGAGGGAGGCTGGCTCCTTCCTGACAATGCTGTTTGCTCACCTTTCCAGCAGGTCAGGTGAACTCCTTGTCTCATTTGATAACAACATTGGCAGCATCAGCTGGGGTGAGGCAGATCTCGTTCTGCATCTCCAAGTGATTTGTGGCCAAGTGTGACTTAATGAAATGTGTCCACAGAGAGGAAAGGAGCCCTTCTATCAGAGGCAGCTGAGCAAGGCTAGAGATACAGTACATGCATGGAACAAGAAGAGCACAGATTGCATCATTTATCTTGGGAAGCAAGGAATTGTCCATTGTGACAAAATCAGTCAGACGCGGCGAGTAAAACGCTGAGGGTTCATTAAGCTAATTAGTATCAGTGCTCAGCTGTAAGGAGGCAGGAAAAAACTGGCAGGGTGATATCTCAGGACAGGGTTTGTCCAGGAGGAAGAATTTTGCATCATGGATTAACCATTCAGTGCTGGGAGGGGAGGGAAATGAGACAGGTTGTTTTGTTGGTACCCAGGTAGCACAAGTGTCACTCAGGACTTGATTCTGGCATTGTGTGTGTGTTAAGGTGCCATAAAAAATGAGAAGATAGTAGTAAAAAATTTCCTCCTAAAAGCTTGGTGATAAAATAAATAGGCAGCATTTCACAGCGCAATTGCAAAAACACCATTGTTTGGTACTTTATGAGGATCATTTAGGAGAAGTTGACTTTTTGGCCTTGTTTTTTTATCATCTGGCCAGTTAAACTTGGCCAGCCTTGGTGCCCCAGTGCTAACTGTGGTCTTTAATCTTGATAAAAACTAGTTTGGTAGTAAGATGTGGTGCAAATGAGGTTTGAGGACAATTAGCATTGCAGTAGGTCAAGCAAGGATGGGAGTGTGATTAGGACATAAGAATGAAATACACACATGAAGAAAGGGAATATGGAATAGGGATTGTAGCTCCTGGACTCCCAGCTGTTTTGGTTACATTGTGAAGGTAAACTGCTCTTGAGCCTGGTTCTATTGTACACATTTTAGCATTCATGTTGTAGTCAGAAAGAAAGAGAAGGATGGGAAATAAATTGTTGTCTGCAGTAATGTTGATGACAATTGTTTCCTTGTAAAGCCTCCAAAATTTACACTGTTCTGGTGGTATTCCATTTCTGGAATAATCATTGGCATCACAGGACCATATCAGAATGCAATGTAGCCATTATAATTTCAGCCCATGGACTTGAACAAAGCCAGAGTCAAAGCCAGAAAATAATTGTTATATCTCTGACCCCCTCCATTACAATATGAAGGAGGGATTTGCTGGTGCTTCCTCACATCACTGAGTCTTGATCTCTGAAAAGATTCAAAATGAAGAGAAATAAAGGATTTTCTATCCATCTTATTTTTTCCTCCATGTTCTTCTGAATTTTTTAAATGGCAGAACCATAACAACTTAATACAAATATTTCAGTTTTCATCCTAGGCTGCTGTTATTTATAAAGTCCAGCATGCTGTGTCTGGTTGAAGCTGCCTCATGCTGCTCAATGGGATCTTGATGTTTGCTTGTGCCTGCTGCCTTTTATACAGAATCTCTCATCCTATACTGGTACTGCTGTCTGCTTTTAAGATGCACAGTGAATGGTGATGCTTCTCTCTACATATCAAACATGATGCATCCCTTTAGATTTTATATTTCCCTGTGCCCCAGGTGCTGTTATTATCAGTCCTGACATCATTCACTCAATATGATGGCTCCTGTCTTGCCTTTTATCTGTTATGGACAGGAGACTGGGAAACATTTTATCTTCCAAGCACAGCAACATATTTTCTTTAAAAAGGGGCTTTTCTCTCTCTCCATTTCACTCTTTCTTGTCTAATATCTTGTGTATTATTCTTATCCCCAATCTCTTTACTACACAACCCTGCTCAGTTTTGTTTCTCTGGTGTTTCTGTATTTCTCATCCCCTGCCATTTTTGTACCTTTGTGGGACACAAAGTTATTGCAGTCAAATGAGATGTTCTATTGACCTTATCTAGGACCAGGTAGGATCTCTACATCCATACACATGGCTTGTGCAGGGTTTTGTGCAGTATCTGAGGTTGCTTTGCCCTCAAAGCCAAAATGTTTTGGCTATATAAAAGTAGAGGAGGAGGGAGAACTATAACAAACAGATCAGGCTTTTGAACAAGAGAATCACAGTTTAATTATTTGAGATGTCTCTGGGTAATGAACTTGGGTTGAAGATGCATAGCAATTAGCAGAATTCCAGGTACTTTATATAGAGCCACAGAAGTGGTGTTTTTTATTGGAATATTTTCTGGCAATTGTTTTTGTAAGCTGCCACTAGTCCCATCCAAGGTGGCATGTAGTCTTGCTAATGCTGCAAAAGAGAAAAGACATGTAAACCATTTAAAGGAAATATAATAGCTTGGAACTGTGTTGTAAGAAAGGTCTTTGATTTGAGTAGTGAATTTCATTAAATCCTGCCAAACATTCTAAGCCAGTCTCAGCTCTCCAGTCCCTTTATTTGCTATCAGCATTTGAAATCAGCTTAATATTTTACCTTCACCCTTGGCTGCAGAGCATAACGGGCAAAACCATTATCTGTGCATGTTGTCTATTAGGTAAGAGAGAGGAGGAATGAAGGGATAAGGAGAAACAGGACTGGCAGGGAATTGGCATGTTCAAAAGTAAACAGATTTTAGCAGAATGAAGGACAGAACAGGGTGGGAAAAATCAGCTTCTTGTAATTAAATCCGAGTTCTGCGTGTCCTTAAGAGCTGTGGATACAGCCGAGCTGAGGGCTAATATTTAAAGCTTTAAATGAGCAGAGATGTTAATCTTTGAAGGGACAAAGCTGAACTTTGTCTCCTAGCTCTTGGCTTTGTGTAGAGATGTTCTTTCCAAACAGTTCATAAGAACTTCCAAATTATTGTTTTAGAGTTGGATTACACTTCTTAAACTAAACACAGCAGCACCTGTGAACTGCAGAGCTGGGGATTCTCTTGTGATAGTCACCTCTGAAAAAAGTCACAGTTTGTGTCAGAGCAACAGAATTGGACTTGATTAGGAGTTTTTCTTAAGTGACAGGTCATGGGATTTCTTTAGAATTGCTGAAGGAATAATGAACCTCTTTAGGAGCTTTTAGTTTAGTTTAAAAATTAAAAATTGAGCTTGGCAGTGGTTTAATATTAATCTCTATATTTACTGAATCCTTTTTGCAGTAATTTTCAGCTGTCATGTTTCTGTTCCCATTTGTTTCTCCCTTTAGTTGGACTTGTCCACTGTGTACAAAGTATTTTAGCAGAGGGGAGTGGATGGCTTGAGCAAGCATAAACTAATGTCAGTTCTTACAGGAAAGGGGGGGTATAGTAGTTTTAGGGTGTGACCAATGACAATGATGAAAAACTATTTCTGTAGGTCTGAAACAATGAGACTCCCAATTTTTCTTCTTGATATTAAATTAAACCATGGGAATACAAGTCCAGCTATCATTCTTTCCTTCAGAATGAAAATTCTGTTGTTATTCTCAATTAGTTTTGCTCCCTGGTATAAATGTGATGGAGGAAGACATCACAGCCTTATGTCAAGGAAGAGTTTGGGTTTTGTTGTTTTGCTGGTCACATTGGAGAAAGATGAATTTCTTCATGCAATTCTGTGGCATTGTACCAATTGAAGGGAAGCTGTGTAAGCACACGAATTCTTGGCAGAAATACAGCTGCTAATCTCAGCTGAGCAGCTGTTGTCCTGCAGATCAGGAGAGGTGAGCCTAAAGGTAACTTTATCCAAAGAGCCCTTGAGAAACACAGCAGAAACTGTTGTGTTTTCATGCAGAATTTTTGGCAGAAGCCTCCCTGCAGCATTTGCTGATTTCCCAAGTGTTAGCTATTGCTAGTGTTTTCTGATTTGCTGAGTGAATAACATGGGAAATATGGATTACAAGGAAATAAAGGAATTCAGATAACTGAGACTGGAGTAAATTTGGAGTGGATCTTGTGTTGTTGCCAGAAACCCCAAGATGTCATTAAAGACCATGTTTTTCTACATTAAAGATATATGAAATATTCTTAGTGACTCATTATTTCTTTGTCTTCCATTTTTAACCAGGACTGGCAGGGAATTATCCATTATTCCTACCTATTTAAAAAACCCACAATATTCCTGCTTTACAAGCCTTTTTTTTTTAAACATTTTGCAAGGCATTGATAGTGCCTGAGATGCCACTTATAGCACACCCTGCTCTATCAATACAACAGCAGAACCCATCACTGTTAGTACATTTTATGTTTTAATTTGTTGTAAGAAATTGGCACAGCAAAGCTGGATGCAACTCCATAGCTAGAAATTCATCCAACATTTAGGATATTTTAACTTTTTTGAAGAAGAAGCACCCTAATTTTACAGTGCCACCAGAAGGATTCTAGTGGATAGTTTGGAGATGATGAGGACCTGCTACAATATCTCATGTGCTGGAGGCTGGATTCCTGAATTTTATCACCACACCATGATTTGAAAATTATCAACCAAATTACAGCAAGTCTTTTGAAGAGTGTAAGGCTCTGATCTACAGAGTCACTAACAAGGGAGATTAGAAGAATTTTTCAAAATTGCACAGTGCTGTACTGCTCCACATGGTCAAGTATCCTGCACAATCTTCCACTGATCATTGAGTCAGTAAGAGAATATGTTGTAACTAACTAAGGGAAACATTTCCTCAGTGCAAATCTGAGATTCTTATTTAGTTTTTTATCCAGCCTTTGCAGTGAAGCTGGGTAATTGTTCTACATAATGCTCTAGCAGGCATCATGATCTCCTTGATGGGTTTTAGATAGAGACATTTCTTGTGAGTAAAGAAGCTTAAATGAGACACCCAGCTCATCTCATTTAAGTACATTCATGTTTCACACTGGTCAATGAGATTTGAGTGCCTGTCTTCAATTAGAATGAGTAGAAGTTGGATGTGCTTGTTTGCTCTGGGGGTTATGAGAAGCCTGTGCTCTATGCAAGCTGTGTGATTTTCATAGCATAGAATTTAGAATATTTCAGAAGACTTTTCTTAGGTAAGTAAAAAACTGCATTTATTTGCAGGACAGCAATTATGTGAACCTTAAAAGGAAAGGAAATTATAAAATTAATATATTGTAAGAACCTGAAAAATATAATACGGATTATTGTTTCATTCATCTGTGTTTATTGATATTCCCTGTCCTTGTGCCACGGCCTGCCAGGATTGGAAATGCTTTGGAATCAGCTGTTATTTTTGCCAGTTTGTGATGTGTTTCTCCCTGATTTCAGCCTTCGTTGCTCACTGAGTGGAGATGATCTCAACAGGCAGTGGCTGACCCCCAGCTCCCAGCTGCATCCCACAATTTTCCACACCAAAGGTCTCCTCTATTACCTGCGCAGCATCAGCCGGGCTCCTCTGGTGAGTCTCTTCCAGGTTCTTCTGTGAACAAAAAAAACCTGGAAACTCTTTTTCCTTTCTTCCAGATTCTGTGAATGGATTGATTATTGTACTTGTGTGAACAGTGTGGTCACAGAGGTGGAGTGGTTTGGGAGCATCACATCCTGTTGCATCCTTTCATCTTGTGGAATTGTTTTGAAAGTCTTGAGTATTTATCACTTATTGAATCTTCTAACCAGTAACTCCAAATTTCATAATCTCTATATACCTGGAATAAAAAGGAGAAAAATAATTTCTTAAAGCTTTTTATATCCTCTAAGTACTCCAACTAAGCTAAATATTATGAGTAGGTTATTGCTATCTTCATGGAAGCATTAGGAGAAATTCCAAAAAGATTTAGTCTAAATGGATTCTGCTAAAGCCCATGCAATCACAAAAACAGAGGAAGCAACCCTCAAAGTGAGAACTTCACTGCTGTTTTGGTAGTGGGAAAAGAAGGACAGGGTTTGGGGGCTACCAGAAATTCATGAGATGGGTCTGGGGTCCATCCCACCTGCTCAGTTGCCCAGCAGAAGGAAAAGAGAGTTCTGAGAACCCAGGAGGAAATCCACAAGGAGCTGCCAATGTTGACAAATGGATGTGGGTACATGGACTGGCAGGTTTGTTGGTGATAACTACAGCCAGGCAGGAGACGTTCAAAAGTCCCTCTGGATTTTGTGAGAAAAGCCCCAAACAAGGTGAAAATGTCTGTGAGCTTCTCTAAGATAATTCTTGCAGTAATTTAGTTTTTGTCTAAGCTGACAACCCTGAAATTTATCTCTGTGGGCTGAGGAGTGTTGTTGAAACTCAGCTCAGAGTTGCAAACTGAGTCACCAACATTTTCCTTTAGTTCAGAGCAGTGGAGGATGAGTCTTGTTTTACCCTGTAATTTGCTGTCTGGCCTCTTTTAATACTTGACCCTCCTTGTCATATTCAGGTGCATAAAGTTGAATACTCAGTACAAGTTTTCATCACTGTTGAGTGAAGGGAGAGTATTGATCCTACCATCTCCCTCACTCACAGATTGCATGTCAGACTTCATAAACTGATTTTTCTTTGCCTTTGAAGAATACATTGATTTTAGTTTATACATCCTCAAAAATGCCTTTTCCCTCCTTCAGAAGAGAGTTTGGGTTTTCAGCGTTTTTTGTTTGTTTTTATTGGGTTTTCTTTTAACCTCTAAGATCTCATGGAGCCAAGTTCACTGATAGCCAAATGATTTCAGTTTCTCTGAAACTGTGATTTGGTTTAATTTATCCTAGGGATGTGCAAGCAGTTTCTTCAAAGCAAAGAAAATCTGCTTGAAGGAGAAAAGCAAAGAAGCAGCCCTTCAAACCAAGGCAGTTAACAAACCAATTCTTTAGTTAACAAGAAAACAGCCTATTAAATTATGGGGGGGGGGGGGGGGGTGGTTTGCTTACCTTGTTGGCTGTGGAAACCCTAATGAGACCAAGAGACTGGGGGCAGTGGGACATTGCAGAGATTCTCATTTCTAGTGAAGAGCAGGATGCTCTAAAAGGGGAAACAATTTCCAAGGGACTAGAAAGCTCTGAGCAGAGTTTGCTGCCTCTCAAAGGCATTATCTCAAGCTTGGAAACAAGCACAATCTGTAAGAATGTACTCATTGAGAGGAAAAACACCCCTTAGCATGTCTACCCCAAAACTGACATTTAATGTCCTGTCACAATGTTATTAAGAAAGAGACTTGACACAAAAAAGAGAAGAAATTTCAAAGAGTTCTGTTTTCCAACAGCTTTTCTTGCTTTCCACTTTATATATTTCTTTTATTTTAAAAGGTACCTGGTTCTGTGACTCATAAGAAGGGTTGTTTTTGAGCTAGGAGGCAGTCCTTACCTTTAGGATGATCAGTGCTGGCAAATAACTTTAAATAGATTAAAAAAATGTGCAAGTCTTTGAGTCATATCCCAGTGAGTGCAAGCTTGGGAATCTGACTGGCTTGTGTGTCTCGGTGTCCCAGCCATATGGAAGGACAGGCTGAAGAAAAAGCACTGGGAGATGCCAACTTTGCTCAGTGTTTGCCCAGACATATCCCAGGAAGAATTCTGTGTTGGGTGCTCAGACTCCAGAAAATCTCTTAGCCTTGGCTGAATGGTGAGACATAAGTTACCCTGTGGTGTGAAAATCTGACAGAAGGACGTGCAATAGAGAATAATTGAGTATAAACATTGGGAGTGACTGCAGTATCCAGTCAAATTAGTTAAAATGTATCACTGTGCTACTTGCAAATAGAATGAAAGTGTTTTCAGTGGCACTGACACTTCTACTGTGGAAGCTGGTGTCACTCAGTGAAAGATTCCACAGCCTGAACCAGCTGCCAAATTACAAAGCCAAAAGGCTTTGGTAAGCCTTTACCAGTAAAGAAGTCTCAATCCAGATCTGTCACTGGACCTGTCTGCAGGCTTCTCGAGGTGCAGAATTATAGACCTGCTACTTATCAGGCAGCCCCACTCTCTGATCATCCCTGTGTGGTTTCTGATAAATAATATTTTAGGCAGACAATATATTGTCTTTAGTGTGTTGTAATTCTGTAAATTGGCAGGTAATTGATACCCAGTTGAGCTGAGTTCTCTGCCTTGAAATCAGACAAAAGCTGTAAAATCCTCTTTGATATTCATAGAAATACATTCTAGGTGGTAACTGTGGTTAACCTAAGCTATGACTGTGTATTGCTGATAGCTTAGATGAAACACTAGCTGGAACAGTGGCTGTCATTAGGAAAATTAATAAATGCAGCTCTTTGGAAGGAGGCATTCCAGGATAATTGTGTGTGGATCAGGGTTGTTGCTGGGTAGGTGCTGTTCGCATGCTCCAGGTGTGGAACCTGCAGGCCCTTCACCCCACAAAAAAAAGTCTGGAGGTGAGTGATGGTGTGGGAAGGGAAGCTGACAGGACAGAAACCAATGGAAGCAGCAGCATGTAAGTTATGGGATGTGTATAATTGTCCATCTGACTGGTTATTATGTGTGCCTCAGCCTCTCCAGTGTCAGAGGAGCTGAAAGAATGTACGTGCTCAATTCCCAAATAAATAAACTCTCTGACGTGCTGCAACTAAACTTAGTTACTGTGGAGATGGTAAATAAGCAAACCAGGGTAAGTCTTGCCCTAACAGTTGGTAGAAGCAGCTCATGTTCTCCATCTGTTTCTCCCCTCTTGTGCATGTATTTAGGTAAGAATATGGGTGGGAGTGTTGATCTGCTGGAGGTAGGAAGGCTCTGCAGAGAGACAGGGCTGACAGTGAGTGCATGTCAGTCTCTTCTCCCAAGCCACAATTGACAGGACAAGAGGAAATGGCCTCAAGTTGTGTCAGGGGAGGTTTAGGTTGGATATGAGGAAGAAATTCCTTCTCTGAAGAGTTATCAAGCATTGGAAAGGGCTGCCCAGAGCAGTGGTGGAGTTGCCATCCTAGAGGTATTTAAAAGATGTGCAGTTGTGGCACTTGGGGACAGGGTTTAGTGGTGGATTTAGTAGTGCTGGGTAATGATTGGACCTGATGATTTTAGAGATCTTTTCCAACTTAAATGATTATATTATTCTATTTTTTGCACCCCATGTTTCTCCCCCACCTCTACATGGATCATGATTTTTCTCTACCTTCCTACACACATTCATTTGTCTCCAACATTAAGTCCTGGAAAATTGTTTCAATGAAATCTTGAAGCTCCTTTCTACTCTACAGTGAATGTTGTTAGTGTAAAATTAAATTATTCCTTCTCTTTAGAGATTCTTACATTTTCATTGGCAGATTTCTGAATATTCCTGATTAAGACATGGAGAATATATGTAACAGCCATGTGTACATCGACTTCATATCTCAGGGGGCACTGAGATTGATTATTCTTTAAGACCTGGGTCAATATTTACCTCTTGGGTCATTAAATTGTGATTTTCATTTCCATGGGAATCAATATCTGCCTATAAAGGCAATCAAAACTTCCGCTAAAATGGGAATGTGCCTTGTGTCTCGTTTATATGACAGCTGACACCAGAGATGGATTAGATAGACAGGTAGATTAGTGTGGAATGAGATTATTTGCCTTGAGTATGGGTCATTTTCTGTGCTTGACTTCGTGCAGGAATTCATGCAAAGGTCTGACAATACAATTGCACAATTATATTTCCCTGAATATTATGTAGCATGGGTTTTTAATTTAAAGATGACAAAGCAATGATTAATCGCTCGGGAAGGCATAGATTTCACATCTCATGAGGATAAAGCTGGAGTTTAGGAGTTTAGAAGCAGAAAGAGCCTGACAAATTGCTCTGTTGTGGTATCAGGAGTTCTCATGAACCCTTAGGTCCCTGAGTTGCCATGGATCCTTGCACAGGTGTCGTGTTTATTTCTGCTGCAGACAGAGTGCACTAGGCTTGACTCTGGACCCCTGAGATCATGTCAGATCAAATAAATAAAGCAAGATGCAAGTGACTAATGAAGTCTGACACAGGTCAAAGGCATGGCCCAGAGTTTAAGCTGCTCTGAATAGACCTGAAAAAAAAAAACAACCCAAAAAACATTAACACCTCCCTGCCATAGTCTAAGAGTGCTTATTATGAAGAACCAAGAAACCTTTCCAATGTTCACCATTTTGCTCTGTTTTTTCCTCTCCCTAGGTCTTCTGTGACTACCATGGGCACTCCCAGAAAAAGAATGTGTTTCTCTATGGCTGCAGCATCAAAGAGACCTTGTGGCAAGCAGGCTGCATGGTTGACACAGCAGTTGTCACTGAAGATGTTGGCTACAGGGTAGGTACACTTGGTTCCTTCCTTAATCAGCAGCCTGTGTGTGCTTATATGTTTAAAATATTTAAGATGTGGTCACCTCAGAAATTTTGGCAATAGGGTGCAAGCTCTCCTTGCTCCAGAGGAATAATGGTCCAGAGAATTTCTAGTCACATGTATCTTCAGGCACCAGATACTAAAGACCCATCTACTGCTGGTGTATTTGCTATTTATTTCATTTCAGTAAAATGATTCACTATAACTTTTGGCTACTGGCTAATAGGACAGACATATTTCTGTGTGTTTTATCATTTCTAAATATATGTGCAATTTTGTCCTCACCATCCTACCCATCTTATGAAAATAAATGGGAATTATGTAATGTTAACTGAGAAGATGATGGTGTCCCACAGTCCTACTTAATTGAATTTCTTCTCCTGGTCCCACTGAAAACATGAGATAATTCAATGAATTCCAAACAAATCTATTATAGTGAATCTACCTCCAGAACAAATGCTTGGTGTCATACCTAGGAATTTTTTTTTTTTTTTGAATTACAACTGGTTCTAAAATCTATTTTATTTTTGCTTCATGGGAATGTCTTGTTCATCAAACTCTTCTTTGGATTTCCTGCCCATCTTTCTCTCTCTCTCTCTCTCTTTTTAATCTGTTTAAATGATTTTTCTCCTTTTAAATAAGTTTTTTGAGGGAAGAAAAAGAATTTTAAGGTCGATTTCTAGTCTTAAAAATGTTAATTTCACAAATATAATTGTGGCCTTAAACTGATTATAGAGTTACAGCTTTGATCACTCAAACATGAAAGAGGTTGAAAAGTCTTTGTTAGTTTATACTTCTGTATAATTTTTGCTACTTCAGCATAAATACTCAGCATCCTTCCATGAGATTGCCATGATTTCCATGCTCATCCTGTGGAGCTGCATGGAAAAAAATGAAACTTTACTGGAGGAAAGTGTCCCAGAATTGACTGTGATGGATCCCTGTGGCAAACACTGATTCCTGAGGAAAGCAGGGAGGGTTCCCACAGCCAGGGCATTTTTGGCAGTGTTTGAATTCCAGGGGCTTGCAAAGGCTGAGGAGGGCTCACTGCTGCACAGACAGAATTCAAATGTTACTGGCAGCACTTGGAGCCTGACCTGAATCTGCAATGAAAAAGGCTCCAAGGCTGTCCAAGAACACTGCAGTGCCCAATATGAGAGGTTTTTACAGCTCAAATCCTTGCTTTTGCACAATTTGGGAGGTGAGTGCCTGCTGCAGATCCAGCCCATGGGTCACCCTCTCCCTGTTTAGGCTGGGAAAATGGGTCTGTGCTGGGACATCTCTGCAATTCCAGCTGGCAGACACCCAGCCCTGCCTCAGCCCTGCTGCCTTGCACTGTTTGCACAGGTTCCTCTCCTGCCTCCTCCAGGTAATGGGAATTAATCTGGCTTCCGTGATTGATTTTTCTCCACAGGAACAGAAACCAAATACCTCAAGAAAATTATGGGTTTTGGAAGAGCCTTTGCCTCATAAGTTATAGATTCAGCTGTAGCCCTTGGCAATGTACAGTCAGAGCCCTCCTTGCCTTTAATACTTGGTGGCCTTGGGTGACTTGCACAGCATTGGAATCGTAATCCCAACCTTTTGATAAACATTCCAGGCCCCTTTGACAGCAATCTCTGCAGGGACATTAGTAAAGAAATATAATTTGATTCTTTTTGAATGGGATTGGGGGTTTATGGATGGAGTCCAGTGTAAGTGGAGCAGCTTTCTTTGCTGTCACACATGATAAATCCAGCTGTGTGAGAGACACGGAACACAGTCACACTGCTGCACTATCATAAAAGCATCCTTTAAAGGGATGTGTTTTCACACAAAATATATTATTGAAAGATAATTAATGAGAAGAATCAATAGAGAAGAAAGCCATTAGTGTGAAATCCAGTGAATGCTGGTAAAATGAAAAGAATATTAAATTCAGGTTTGCTAATGCTTCTAAATGAGTCCTGTGTACAGAGACATTACTGTTACCTGCCAGTATTTTTATTTAATTAAAAGAAAAAGATTGATTATGCATATAATTTGAATTGCTCTTAAAAGGTAAACAGGATTAGGGTTCTGATTATTATATTTGATGTGATAAGTTTATAAAATGTTGTGTGTGGGTTCAGATAAGGGCACATACCATTCACACAGAGTTTGACTGGGTCTCGTGGTTGTGCTAAGGGTTATAAACAACTGAGCTATATGGTTCTGCTGCAATTTTTTTTCTTCCTTCTTAGTCAAAATCCAGGAAAACCTGGAAGCTGAGCATGAAGCCATACAATTTTGTGAGCTCTGTGCAGCAAGCAGCAGGCTGAAGGCAGTGCTGAAATGCTGTATGCTTTATCAAAGGCAAGAAGTGAATTTTCAAGGTTTCTCTGCTCAGTGTGCCCACAGGAAAGAGAGAGCTGCAGCTCTTAGTAACACACTGGAGATCTTGATTTAAGATTGAGGCTTGAGGTGGTCTCAGATTTAAAGTGAAGTTTTTTGCTTTGTTCTAGTTTCCTCTACCTCAGTTTTTTTCATCTGAAGAATGGACCTTATGGAACTGAAGGACACCAGTGATTGCTGCAACCAAAATATTCTGAAAAATGAAATATGTATAAATGAAAGATATATATGGTTAAGTAGTTGGGCAAGAGATACTGCGAAGTAGTTTAGCTCAAATATGTATCACTCATAACAAACATGTTTTAGGAAAATACATTATTCTGTCACTTTCAAACTGAATATTCCCATACAGTGATGTGGAGTAAAACCCAAAAGAACAGAGCTACAATTCCTCAGAACAAGTTGGTGAAACTGATGGTTGCTGGAAAGTAAAAGTGGCTGGTTAACTTTCACTACCCAAACTGAATGAAATTCAAGGCAAAATGCCACTAGCAATATGTGGGAACTCCTTCAGTTGGATTTCATTCAGTTCAGGTGTTAAAGAAAAGTGTCATAAGAGAAATAATGAGTGTTCTAATTTTGCTTGGTCTCCTCTAGGTGGATCAAATGGTGTTTTGGCACATGTTGTGGTTGGTGTAGCAGCACTGAAGTTCAGACACATGCAGGCTTAACCCACGTGTGTGTGTGTGTATTTAACAGTTCAGTCTATTCATTAGCACTAGGTGTGCCCTATGTAGCTGTTATCTATTTTTATAGGATGTAAAAATAACACATTTAGCCCTCTGTAATGACTAAATAATTGTTGCCTATTCACTGATTTGGTATTTCACGTGTGTTTATAGACTTTGTTGGGAGATCAGTTTGAGAGTAAGAAAATCACTCAGGGCTAAGATGTAATATTTGCTGGTTTTATTATTACTTTTTATTGTGATTCTTTAAGTGAACTGTATAAAATACATTATTTGGACCTGGAAGAAAATATTTTGGTTTGCTTCACAATGCAAGTTAGCTAAATGCTGAGCTTTATTTTCACATAATTATGTGTGATGTTCTACAAGAAAACAGATCCCCTTTCTCTGCTCAGCTTCAGACAAAATTCCTCCCATGGCCCAATCCATTGTCAGACCCGGATTTATGGTGGGGGGAGATAAAATAGAACTATAGAGGGAATAACAGGATGTCAGGTACTGAGCTGTGACTCTTGGCAGCTCAAGAAGAAGGTGAAGGTTGGTTGAAGCAGCTTGAGAACAAAACTGATTTCAGCACTTCACCCTATTAGGTGTACTAATGTTTGAATTTGAGTGAGATATGTCAAGTCAATAGAAATTTTGCATTCCATAGTCTTTGGAATAAAACAAAAGTTGGACTCTGAGTGTTTCACATGGGATGGAGATAATGCACCTCTCAGAGCTCTCAGTATCTATGGTAGATTTGATTTTTGAATCATTAAAACACAGGTCCCTCTGTATGTGTGTGTGTATGATATCAACACATCTGTGCAATTCATTTTCTCTTAGACCCTTCCCAAAATCCTGGACAAAGTGGCCCCTGCATTTGTCATGAGCAGCTGCAGCTTCCTGGTGGAGAAGTCTCGGGCGTCGACGGCGCGCGTGGTGGTGTGGAAGGAAATGGGGGTGCTGAGGAGCTACACCATGGAGAGCTCCTACTGCAGCTGCAGCCACGGGCTCTACAGAGTGAGTAAATCCTTCACAAAACCCCCTGCCACCCTGCTAATGCACACCTCATGGGCTTGGATACAGGAGATGGCCATTGCACTGTGTGTTCTCTCCAGACCCATGTAGTCAGGATGTTTTTTTCAGGGGAATCTCATTCTTTTTCCTCATCATTCTTTTTCCTCTTCATTCTTTTTCCTCTTCATGCTTTTACCTCTTCATGCTTTTACCTTCCATGTCAAGAAAGTAGAGTCCCTCTCTGAGGTTTCATTCAGTAGGGAAATAAAAGGAAACTTCACTCTGCAGCTAAAAGCACTGAGCTGAAAAAATAAATGTTTTGGGGATGATATAGGGACTTATCCTGTGAAAGGCTTTCTCAGTCTTGTAATAAAAGTTCTGACAGGTCATATGGACACTTTTGAGCCTAATTCAAAGGTAATTAACTGGAATTCTCGTTGGTACAGCCTCACTGCTTAAATGGATAAATTTAAGAGCCTCCACTGAGAATCCTACATTTGGAGTTTCCTGTTCCTGACAGGCAGAGGTAGCCAATATAAGGCAACTTTTGACAGATGTCAATGAATTCAAGCTATGCCTGAGACTGTGATCCAGACAGACCAGAATTCCACATCAAATGAGGTTGGTAGGAAGGGCTGTACTTGTCCCAAATGTATCAAGCATCAGTCTGGCAGTTTTTAAGCATACAGGATGAAGTTGGGTAATTGTATTTGAGTGATCATAATTCCCCATTCATTTGAATGATTAATTTTATTTTTTTTTTTGCTTTTTCTTATTCCAAACCTGTTGCTTTCATTTGAAAGGCTTCTACATTCCACCTCATTTCTTCCACTAGGGAGCAATCCTTATCTGTACAACATTAATAAGCAGTTAAGGATCCTGAAAGACCCTTAAGGAAAGAGCCATTATTACAAATAACAATTAATTAATAAGACATTCAAATTATTATCTTTGTAAGCTCTATACTAATCCTTTTACCTCTCTGTAGAACCTAGCAGGAAGTATTCAGCTGCTGTTTTAACCATGCTCTACCATTCACACATCAATTCCAGGACAGGAAAAGCAGGATTAAAAAACGGCAGACAGTTAAAATCAAGAGACTGTAATGCCCAGGGCAATTATATCTAACACTCCCTACTCCTGAGAAGTGCTAATGGCTCTTTAATGGGCACCACAGGTCAAGACAGTGGGGGGAAACCTACTTTGAGTGAAATCAATGACAAAGCTCCAAATGATCTCTGTAGAGGAGGATTTCACTGATTTCCTAGATAACCACAGTAAGACCTGAAACCAGTGACACATCAGATTTTATTGATATCTAATGACTCGTTCTCCATCAGCATCTGTGAGGTCTTTAACCAAACTTGCTGCATGTGTCTCATTAAATAAAACAGTAGGAAGAGAAATATCTTAAAATGTATGAAATTATTTTCTGTGTTCATTCTTGTCCTCTTTGTTGACACTGATCAGCCACTGAGGACAAGGGCAAGCTCACATAAGAGGGCTTGTGACTGAGAGAATCCAATGTTCCCATGGCTCTCAAAGAAGTCTGAAAACTGTAAAGCAGCTGAAAAGCATTTCCAAAATTTCCATTTTGAATGCCTTGAAAAGCTGAATCTTATTTGGATCACTGGGTTATGTTTATGAGGTCACATATTCTTGTCTGGTTTATGGAGTTTTTTTTTTTTTTT
>WEIU01011914.1:448675-507561 GCA_013389925.1 Aegithalos caudatus
GTTTGGGTTATGATTTATCTCAAAGATGGAGGATACATGAATATTCCCATTATGAAGAATTCTTTCACCATTTCTCTAGCATAAGAATAATACAAACACTTATTGCAGCTTCTATGATTCAGGCAGATTTGAAGTATTTCCACTATATTTTTCCTAATGCACTAACTTGTTAGTATCCAAATAGAATATAAATTTTATGTTGATTATGCTGGAGCTGCATATAAATACATACAGTATCACTTCCAGAAAATGGATATTTATAAGCTCTTTCCTCTTCTTTTTAGTGGTCTTTAGAGTTGGTCTTACTTGCTCTTACAAATGAATTAGTAAGAGTGTGGAATTGACAGACTGAACTGAAGATTTTTTTGCATAAATACCATTTAATCATCAGCTTCCATCTATCAAACCAGAGCTACTTCATCAGTATCTTGGAGCACTAAAATCATTCTTGTAAACTGGAAATTAATCACATAAGAGGTCATGTTTTTCTAGTGGCTTCAACACGAGTTCATCACTCTTGGGCCCTGAAGTTGGATGTGTGTCTAAGCAGAAAAACAACACTAATGTTCACAAAGAAGATGTCAACCTCCTGTACTTAGGGCTTTCTGACATTTGGGTTGGAAGATTTATTTAACTGTAGATCATTGAGTCAGTTTTTTAATTGCATATGACTGATCTTCCTGTAGGGATACATCCAGAATATCCCCCAGACAGGCACACCCTTATGTTTTTTTTGTTGTTTTTTGGTTTTTTTTACTTTTACACCTTGAAGTACAGTACAAACAGCAGCTAGGATCCAAACCATCTTGATAAATGCAGCAGAGGCTCCCAAGTCCAGCATCATTCACTGAATCAATGGTCAGACTTCTATTAGAGAGCAGCAGACCTGGTCTTTAGGTTGTTTTTCCAGCTTTCTAGCTTTTTTTTTTTCTCTTTTCAATTCAAGCAAGCAGCTGTGAGCACAGGTACAGCACTTAGAGCTGCACAGAGGCATCTGATGGGGATTGTCCAAAAGATTTAGGAAGAACAAGAAAGCTGAAGAGAGGCTACAAGAGGTTAAAATATTAATTGTACTAGGCTGGTGGGTGTACCTCATCTCAGCAGAGGTCAAAGAAGGACTGAGGTAAAGCAGAATTTAGTTTTCCTGACAGAAAAGCTGTGAGAGTTTTTCCCCTGGAATGTGTGTCCCCTCTCTTGGACTGAAATTTTAAAATACTTTAGTGAGTGAAAGATAAGGCAGGAATTGGGTACTATTGATATGTAAATGAGAAACAATAGTGACCCCAGCTTCCTTTAAGTCATTTAATTTCAAATGGAGAGGAGGGTGGAAATGAAAGGAGAAAAGAGATGGTTTGTCTGACGAATCTCCCTGTCTGTGTGATCAATGGAAATGCAATAAGCCAACCAGCCTTAAGGAAACGAAACATAAAACTAAAGAAACTATTGATCTTATCTAAGGTTTTGTTCAACCTAGGAACAAGAAAAGGTGGTGGTAAAATATTCAAACTCTTTTTCATCTTGTCTGGATTGCCCAAATCAATCTTGGAGGAGGCCTATCTCCATTTGAAAGTTGCTAAAAACAAAGTAACAAATTTTCACAGGCAATTTTGCCTCCTGTTTCTGCCTGTTTGCAACCCGGTGGTCAAACCAGAAAATATCAATAATAAAATAATAAACACCTGATCATTTCTTTGCTCATGTGATGACTGCCTGCATTGGTCCCTCGCTGGAGATTTTAGCCCTCCAGCTTAACTTGATTTCTTCAATTGCTGCCTCCCTTTTGTGGGATACAGAGCCCCCTTCTCATTTTTGGTTTTGAAAAGTCTGAGTGCAAGGCTGTGCTGTGAGGAGCTCTGAGTACAGGCACAGCCATGACCCAGAAGAATCACTGTTCTGTCGTGTCACACTCTTTCACCATCCTTCCTGATTCCTTGTTACCTCACCTGCTAATTAGGACCCTTCTAAATCATATTCCACTGTGCTGTTCCATTCATTACTGCATCCATCATCCTCCAAGTTAATACCTTTAGTGCCAGGTTGTGCAGCTGAGTTCCAAACCATATGTCTTGGTCTGAAAAAATCGAGCTTCGTGCTCTGTGTGTGCATGTTGTGTTGGAAAAGCAGTTTCCTTGGCATGGTGTCCCTGATGGAGGAGTTGGAGTACTAATGGAAATTCAGTTTAGCTTTTTGCTTCAAATAGATTATAAACAACAAAGAATAACAAACAAGTTCTAGAATTACTGCAGGTATGTTGACAGTATCCTATGAAGGAGATTCTACTGCTGGTAGGGATCCCTCTTTGAAGAATGCTCTTGGTAGAGCTGAGAAATAAGATTATTTTTTGCCCTGTCCATTTTAATTCTTCTGAGTCCGAGGAATTGAATAACCCAAATTTTCTCATAGGACTTGATTAGAGCAAAGAGCCATCCCTTTGCAGAGACTGGAACTGGACACCTCAGCACTGAGCAGTGTGGTCATACAGTTCATAAGACACTCTTGATATTAATTCCAAATATCTTTGCTGGACAGTAGTGTTGAGAGTTATTCTAATTAGAAGATCTGATATTAACCATCCCCTTTATCCTGATCAGCATGGCTGGCATATTTAAATGAGTGATAAATCAGTGATTTGCCATGGAAGAGTGGCTGAACTGAAGCAATATGCCAGGATGAAACCCTCCCCTCTTTCTCATCCTTCAGAAGAGGCCTGCTCTGGTTTGGTCTCTCTCTGCCCAGATAAGCCAAGTTGTTACCCATGTATGATTGACCACTGAATGCAGCACTATTTTTTTAATAATTATCAGTGCACAATTAAATAATTTTTTATCTTCCTTACTTTTGAAGATTACTTACGAAATTTCTGTGAGGAATTTTTTACCTATGTTTTATTCATAAGAAGTTTATTACAGTTAATAGTCAGAAATTGAGTTGTTTTGATAGAGTTTGCAGGTCACATGATGCTGCTTCTGTTCTCCAGTAAGATGTATATTGTTCTTGTAATTGGAAGTCTGGTGCAGAAACTTGCAAATAATTTTAATTTGGCTTTTTGCCAGTATTCAGCCACCAACAAAAATAATTTCAGCAATCTTCCTGCTATAAAGCATGTCTGATAAGTAGTTGTAGACAGAAAAAATAAAGAAATGGGAAATATTCTACGCTTTCTGGTGTACATTTCTGGAAAATGATCTTTGCAAGTCTTGCAGAGTTTTTGCCATTTCTGATTTCTTTTGTGCCCCAGAGCTTATACTTTTCCTGAATATGAGTAAGTCTCAAAAGCATTCAAAAGCTTCTTTAAAAAAAAAAAAATCACCTCTAAAATGTGTGCTCTTTAGCTGACCCTCAGTGCTCTAGAGATCTCATTCTAAAGCAGATGCTGAGCATAAGAAAGAATAATTTTTCTTTCTGATAGGTCTGCTTCCAGTTCTGGGCCAAAGTGGCTCAAATTGGAAGCATCTGTAACAGAAAGAAAAGTATAGAAAAGAAATAGTTATCTAATATTAATCTAAGGACTGATGCTTCAAATTAAAGGTGTTGCTTTTTTTCCCTTTTCTTAAGTTGTTACCCAAGGCAAAAGTTTGCATCCTATTTGCTTTATTTTCCTGCCTCTGTTATTTCCACCCACCCCTTGCACTAATTGATTGGTGATTCATTTTGTAAGATATTCTAATTGTACCTTTTAGGCTTCACTTTGTGGAGCTCTGCAGGGACTAATGGTATTTAGGAAGTGGGGGAAGAAGAGAGAAGAGGTTTCTGAGCACAGGAATCAGGAGATGGTGGGTGTTTGTCCTTCTTGTAGATACTTAAATCTGCAAGGTTCTTATATGAAGTTCTTAGATGAAATTCTTACATGAACTTCAGGAGCATTTCCCCTTGTTAAGTGTTTTTATTGTTTTTTTTGTTTTATTATTTGACAGGATGCTAACTAAGAAATCACATCTTAACTGCACTCAGATCTGTTTGAAGATGTGTTGATTTTGGCTCTCAGATTGTTTGGAAAAGCAAATTACAGAACATTGTAGGGATTCTTTGGGCCTTATATCTACATGAAAACCAGAGTTTTCCTGTAGGACCACCCCAGCAGATCTCACCTTTCTTGATGGGGAATAAGACAGTTGTATTAAGGCAGGTGTGACCAATACTACAAGAGGTGTAAGTAAATACCATATCTGTTTCCAAAAGTCAGGGATGTTTTTGCCATCTGCTAATTTTTGTTGAGGGTGCTCAATGTTGCCATATGGGAGGGCTATTTATATGCATTTAAATTACTGTGTAAAGTTTGCAAGAAGGAAATGCTGATCTCCATACTCTGTTTTCCCATTTCCTGATCCATTCCAGAGTCAGTTTAACCTTGCTATTTTGGAAAAGATCAATTATTGAGTCGGGTCATTTTTCTTATCATCACATCTGAAGAGGGCTTATTTCTTGTTGGTTTTTTTTTTTTTTTTTTTTTTTTTTTTTTTTTTTTTTTTTTTTTTTTTTTTTTTCACTTCTGAAGGGGGTTTTTTTTTTTTTTTTTTTTTTTTTTTTTTTTTTTTTTTTTTTTTTTTTTTTTTTTTTTTTTTTTTTTTTTTTTTTTTTTTTTTTTTACAGGGGAATTGGTTTGGAGATTTCTAGCCCTATATAGGGTTAAAACCCATTTTCTGGCATTAATGTAAGTATATTAAAGTTTCTGCTGAGAACACTCAGCCCTTCTTTAGCCCACATTTGCCAAATGTTGGTGTTTTGTGAAAGACTCTGAAGAAGCCATGGCCCCTTAGTCCAGTAGGCAGAGTTTGCTGCTGTACAAACAAACAAACCTTTCCCTACCATGACTGAATTATTTGTTAACTCTTTCAAGAAGCCAGAGCAGGGGTGGCTGCCTGCACTGCTCCATCTGGTGAGGTGTCCCATGGATGCTGCCTTGGAAGATGTTTTGGAAAAAGTCCTTCCCTGCACCTGCTGCAGTGGGTTTCAGCTGTTGCTCAGGCCATCTGCTCTGCTGTTCCTGGGCTGCAATGTCTGAGAGTGGGGGATGGAGGAATTGAGCTTGAACTCACACTGTTACCCAAAACAGGGGAGAAAGATGCTGGAGAAGGACAGCACAGAGCTTTCTTTAGCCTCCCTGTCCCCAGAGCACCCAGGAAGGACTAAAACCCAATGCAAGAATTACCAGGGACACTGGGAAACAGTATTTTATTCCTTATCTTTATTGCTCAGCACCCAAGGAAAGATGTATTGGAATTAATTTCTTTTTGTACATATGACACTGGTCACTGGTGCTAACTGGATCATGAACAAAGATACTAAATTAATTTTTCACATCTTATTTTGGTAATTCTTTCTCCTTATTTTGGTAATTCTTTCTCCTGAGATGTTGAACCTGCTATGTCCCTGACTTGCCATGACCTTGAGAAGATGTCCTATGCCATATGGTTAAATTACAGCACAATAAAATAAGACAACAGAGGTGAGATTTGACTCTGCAAAGCTGGGAGGTGTCCAGCCCTGTTGAGATCCAGTGGACATGGCTGGCATGTAGAATAGAAAAGCAGAGCTGTCAGGTACCTCTTTTTTGGCCCACCCTTTTCCACTGTCATACAGTTGTATTAACTCTGCTGTTTACCCCTTCTGCTTGGGACTCACTCTTGGAGAACTTATTAAAAAAAATCCTGAAAATCTCCTGCATTCTTTTCACTTGCTTATGATGTTAGCAACATTAATGGTGTGACCTAGCTGGTAGTTGGCTTTTTGTTAAACCTAGGGACAAGCAAGCTCCATGGGCTGATGTGATGAAACAGGCATCATCTTGAATAACGCTTGTCTTGAAGGTTGATCTTCCTTTAGATTTCTTTTTTTCCCCAGTGTGTTGTAAACAACTGATATTTCTGGTCTGTTTATGGGACTTTTCCCCCACAGCTGCATTTGCACTTCCCCAGATACTTGGTTGCAAGCCAGTCTTCCCATATTCCAAATCTGCACTCCAGAAAGGAGTTGATAGGTACTGACAGGGGATATCAAACTGTTTCTCTGCAAATGAGGATGAGTAGCAAGGCTGCACAGAATCAGAAGTGCAAATGTCCTGTCAGATCCATCTTCCAGCATTTGAGAGAACAGGACTAGGTGGAAGAATCCCAGATTTTGACATTACCAATCTGGGCAGCCCAGGCACTTGAAGCAAAAAAAAAAAAAAAAAAAAAAAAAAAATAAGAAGCCATTTGCTATTGCATTTGGGGTTGTATGGAGAAGAAATTGCATTTTGTGAGGGAACAAGACATGAATCAGTGGCTCACCTCTGTATTTTCACCCTGCTGACAAGTGACTGCTATTGTGTCCCCATTTGAAAATGAACAAAACCAGTGTACTCATGTGGAGACACAAACACAACAAATGCTGTCACCTTGTGATTGAGGGAGTAGGTTTGTCCATGTGCTGTAAGGAGGAATAAGCTCTCCCAGTATTAAAATCAGTGCTGTCAAGCTTGGAAGTCAAAGAGTCTTTTGTAGTGCCAGGAGGCCGAAAATGCCTAGCAATTTATGGTCAGGCTAATCTCTGAATTGTATTTATTCAGTTTATGGGCATAGCTGAGGACCTGGTTTGACTTCAGATGTTGGAGCCTTAACTACATTCACAGTACAATTTATTAGTGCAGACAAAAAAAAGTATAAAATAAAGCAAACTCAATGTTTAAAGATTATTTTTCATTTTCTATTTAAAATATTATACTGACAAATCAGGCAACTGCAGTCACACGCATGCATGTGATTCTTCTGGATGAAATGTTACTGTTTTATTTGAAGTCCTCCAAGAAATCCAGACTGGCGTGACCTTGAATGTCCATGGGATCTCAGTCTTCTAAAGAAAAACCTCTTGGGAAGGATAAGGAATAGAAAAGCAACATTCCTAATGAAAACTAACCACAGCATTTCCATGGTGCCCCTTTAAAAGCCCAAATATCATTGCACATCATCCTTTCAAGTTTTCTGGGGAATTACAGCAGCTAGCTTTTTGATTTCTGATGTCTCTCTTGCTTGTTAATCTGGCCCCGTGTGGATTTATTGTACAAATCTATTTGGCAGCTGAAAATTGCCCTTTGATGAAGCTCCTAGTCTAATCATGAACTCCTCAGGCATGGAAAATAAGAATGGGTAGGTGGAAAAGCACAGGCTAAAAGAGCCATGTTTGCCTTTGACTGTGCATGGATTTTTAGAAGCATCTAAAGTTCAAAGTTTTTGATTACAGGATTTTCTGTAAAGATGAATTTCTTTCCTCATAGGATCATAACATTTGCCATGCTGGATCAGATCACTGGTCCATATAATCAGGTATCCTGACTCAGACAGACACTGTTTCCTCATGGCTCTGAAGAAAACAAAACCTGCCCGTAAGGCAACTGATTCAATTACACTGAGGCACAGAAAGGAAATAATCCCACCAGCCTGACCTCCCTCTCCTCTGCTTCATACACTGTGAGCCCTGATTATCATTCAAAAAACTTGGAATAATGAGCTACATTCTCTGTGATTAATTATATCACTTTTTCATCCTCTTTTGTAATCTTGTATCAGACAAGGCTTCCTGCAGCAGTGCATTCTACCAGTTGATGCCCATAATATGTATATGCTGTCTGTTATTAAGCATAAACTATATTTTGAAATCCAGCCTTCCTTTTGCTGGTTTCTGAATCCTTATAAAATGTGCTTCCCACAACTGCAGTAGTTCCCAGTTTTCTTCTCTGTCAGCTCTGTATCCAGGCTCACTGCCATCCTCATGCCTCTGTTATCACTGTGTTATCCAGGTCCCCTGGTCCCCCATAAAATCACACTAGATGGTCTGTTCATTCTCTTCAGTCTCCAAATCTGCAGATACATCCTGCTTCCACCCAGCTCTTGTTGGCTTGATTCATTTCCTTGCTTTGTTTCTGATTCAGATTTATTTATTCTTCAGGTATGCTGAACTCTTTTACTAATTGTTATCTTTTCTCTATGTTTCTTCTACCACAAAAATGGTTTCCAGTTGCCCAGTAGAGCAGATCTGATTATTATTTCTCTGCCTTGACAGTACTGAATTCCTTCCTTACTGACTGAGTACTGATGTGTTTTTTTGCATAAATCAGAACATGTGCCCTTGCCTGGTACTTTAAACATCATAAATAATTACCTGTGTGCCTGCAAATTGTGCTGGGTGGTGGGCTTGTCCTCGAGTAAGAGTCAGGTCTGGTGTGTATTGCATGAGTCCACATCTGGAAATTCTGCTCCTACTGCAGCTCCTTGGGTATGATAACAGTGTCCTGTGCAGCACAGCCCCACAGCCTCTCTGCTTTTCTCTAATTCTGTCTCAAGTCTGGACTGAAGACTTGACAAATATTCCAGATTTCATAGCAAGAGCAAAGGGAGCTCTGTGCTCCTGCCCTCCTCTGCTATGTCCAGGTGTAGCCTGTCCTGTAGCAGGGAAGGCTACAGTTGCTGGGAAAAGTATTAAGCACTGAAAACAGAATTTTAATAACAAATTCATGAAGCTTTGATGCTTAGATGAGACTGTTAGTTCTTCTGGTTTGACCTCTTGTATATCAGAAGCCTTTGGGCTTCACCCAAGTGGCTTTGTACAAAGCCTGTTAACTTGTGTTTGTGTAAACAGGAAAATATCCAGGCTGGATTTGAGAATATCACAGGATTGGAAATCTATCTGGTCCCTTGGTATTATCTAGGTGTCAGTAACTGTTAAATATTATTGCCTTATCCTCATTTGAATTCATCTGCCTGATGTTTTAGCTGCATTTGTGCTGTTTTTCTCTGCTAGTTTAGAGAGACCTTTAGTAACTTAGAGTTTGTTCTCTTGGAGGTACTTACACAATGCAACCTGAGCGACCTTTGGATCTTTTTTGATAATTAATTAAACATGCTTAATTCTTTAATAGTTTGTCTATATTAGAACATGCAGGAAAGTGCCTCTGAATTAGCTAAAGGTGCAAGTGGAAATTCTTGTGCTAAACCACATTAAGCTACATGTCAACACACTGAAGCAGAATTAAGGTGGCCTTAATTAAATTTGGCTTAACTCATTTCTAAAGTAAATTAAACCAAACTAAATTGTAAACACTTTCGTTTTGAATACCAGAGCAGAAATATGTTCCTCTGTGTGAGACAAACTTGTAAATTTGGGGGTGTGCTTATGCCAGATGAACTCTGAGACAGAAATTGATAAGCCTAGCAGGAGAGTTTGGGATGGAATTTCAAGTTTTATGCCTTATCTTTAGGTAAGACCCTGCGTTGCATACTGCATATGGATGATGAAATAAAACCCCCCAAAATTCTGTGATCTGCCTTGGATGTGTTATATTCTTATTTTTGAGGAATACATGTGCTGCCAGATGGTGGGAGATCTGCAAGTGAAGATATGTGGTCTAGAAAGAGACATTTTGGCACAGCATGCAACATGCAGAGATGCAGATATTGGGGACAATTCAGAAATCATTTGCATACTTGTCATAAGCAGGGAAAGCTCAGACCTGACAAGGCTGAACACAGTAGAATTAATAACATTATAAAAAGTGCTGGTTACTTACAGCCAAGAGAAGAAAGAGAACATAGAGACATTAGATGCTGATGATGTGTGATACTCTTCTCTACAGAGAATTAGAAGGATATCTCTGAATGCCTTTTGCTGCAAAACAAACAACCACTGGGATATTTTCAACCAAGCAGTTGTCATAAATGAGCTTCACTTAGCAAGAGTGGACAGAGGAGTAAACACAAGCACAACATGGCACTGGATTGTCTGTCTAGACCAGAAGTATGAGATGCAAAGGCACGTTTGGATGATGCATTTTGGGAACAGATGGCAGAGTGGAGTTCTATATGACAGGATTCTTCAGGGCTTTTGATGAAAAGGAAAGACAAAAATCTTGGTGATTTTACCAGAGAGTTTTTTAAAGGTGTAAATCAAGGGAGGAATGAAAGATTGGCTGCATAAACTCATCTGAAGCAGAAGACTTTTTTTGGAGAAATGAGCCATGCAGTTTGGAGGAAGATAACTAACCTTTCATAAAGTGGTGGAAAGGGGGGAAAGTCCTATGAAAACAAATACAGTTCAAACTCAAACACCTTTTTATAAATAAACTGAACCAATGAAGGAAAAAGAGCAGATGCAATGATTTCTCAAATGTCTTTACACTACTGCTAAAGCCTAATGAGCAAGACTAATTGAAAGACGATCTCTGTTGATGTATAATTTAACTGGCTGTACTGGAACCTGCTAGGAAAATTTTGGAAATTCTTGAATTTAAACACCTCCAGGTCTGTTCCCTGCTTGGGGAGGACAGAAAGGGCAGTAGCATCTGGGATGAGGGGAATGGCAGTGTGCTGCATCTTCATTTACTGATAATTCAGGTCCACATACTGCAGGTAAGATGGCAAAGGCTGGGAAATGATCCTCCTTGGCACACTGAATTAAAGCAGAAAATGGGATCAGCTACCTCAGAAGCGCTTGTATTCCATGCAGAAAAAGTAAATGTGTAGCCATGGGTTTCAGTTTGGGTGAGATCTACTTGAGATTTCGTGTGGCAGCAGTAAATACTATTAAAGATTCCAAACATTACAGATGACTAATTTGTAACACAAAAGATGTAGTATCCACTGCAGTTCTATTTTGGACTACTTTGTAACGGGAAATGATGAATTAATCTTTGTTGTGGGAGTTTGTGGTTACCTAGACACCAGTGATCATGACCCAATTACATTTAATGTGGGCAGGGGACAGTATTCCTATTAACAGGTTTTCTTGTATATTTTGTTCTTAATAAGGGTGATTTTTTTCAGAGCTGAAGAAATATTAGAGTTAAAGCAGACCACAAAAGGAAAAAAAAAATTGGAAGTATTATGAATAGAAATTGAGTCCTTTTCTAAAAAGGATTTTGTTACATACCCAAAAAGACACAATTCCCTAATCAAGAATTGAGGACATATTCTGTTAAAAATTATGCTGGTTAAGTAGCAAAAAGAAAGTAATAATTAGTGTAGAGGACAGTGACTCATAATACTGATGAAAAATCTACGTGATTGATTATAGTGAGACAGATTTCTATTATTTCAGTCTCAGTTTCTTGTTTGTTAGCACTAATTGTTTACTAGTATTTCTGAATGTAATGAGTAAACAACAGTAGAGGTCATTTCCCTAAATGTGGCTCATGAAAATAATCTTGTGAAGAATAATAGCATAGATTTATTTTCCCTGAACAAAGAAAATAGGGAAAATAGACATGAGCCATTGTAATGTTGGAAATGGATATAAGAAGATAAAGAGTAAAAACTCATGGCAGTCAGTCTTTAGAACAGTAAGAAAGTATTTGAGGTCATCATCAGAAAATAAATTCTGGAACACTACTACAGAAATTATTGCATGGATAAGATTTTTAAACAGATGCCTTTATTAAAGAAGTGCCTTTAATTTGTTAGAGGCATTTCTTTTTCCACCCATTACCATGTTAATCTTTTCAAAGATTATGGTTCCTGTCTGGGTGTTTTCAGTAATGATGATACTAAAAGCTGATTATCTTTGCCCTTATCATTTCTTCCTCTGGGATTTATTAGGTCACTGGACTAAGAGCAAAGGGAACAAACTCTTTCTTCTCACAACCTTTACTGTCTGCCATGCATTGGTATCTATAACACAGAATTATTCAGTTTGTTACTTCTGACCCAGAAATGGAAAACTTTCTACTCTGTTGACTGTATACTCAGTCCTAGTATAATTTTTTTTGCTTTAGGGGGTTTAGATTTGGATTTAGAGACCAAATTCTTACCAGGCTGGTGCTAGTACTTATGCCTCTGAAGATGTTTTGCCTCATTTTCTATTGTCATCATCATCACCACAATCAACACTTTCTCAGCACCTTTTGCCACAGGGGATAAAAATACTGATATATAGTTGGGGAAAACAAATGTTGTCTTTGAAATCTTCTGATATTTGAAGCCAATGTTCCCATTTTGCACTAAGGTGAAAACACAGCCTTTAAAAATAAATTGCAAAGATTGAAAACAGCTGATCACAGAGCAGGTCACTACCCTCTTTTGGCTGGAGAAAACTCAGATTCCAGTCTGCCTGCTTCAAAGCAAGGATTTAGATTGCTGGAAGGTCTTTTGTTGAACTTGTCCCTGCTTCTCATGTAAGAGTTGTAATATTTTATGTAAATAAGGAGAGGTTCCTTGAGCCAGAAAGAGAATTGCACAACCCAGGAGCAATGGTACTCACCTAAAATAGAACAGCCCCCATTCCTCATAGGGAAGAAGGGAGCTCAACTTGCAAGGATATTTTTCTTGTGGGGTCTGATGAAAAAATCACGCAAGAGCTGAGCAGCTCTTCCTGAGAAAAGTCACCTGTATCCTATCATACTCTCACAAAGAAGTTTACTCTTAGACAAAGCAACTTTCTCAAAACATTTCTTACCAAATCTCTTCCTGTTTCCTACCTTCTCTTAGCTTTATGAATAAAGCAGAAAGTTTCCTTTGGGGGTGCTGGAAGTAATGACTGAAATCCACAATAAAATTGAATCAGAGATTCATACAAAGCAGCAATGAAAAAGATGTTTCATAACGAGTTTGAGGAAGAGACTGTAAAATGATTTTGGGAGAGAAGTACAGCTGTGTACTACCAGGGCTAAAACAAGCCTAGAAATTTTGTCCAGTTTACAATAGCATAGTCCTGCTGGAGATCACTTATTTGATAAAATATAATTTAGAACAGATATATACAGATTTCCTTTTACCACAGGATCCATAAGGGCAGTTTGCAGTTGCTCATAGGTACTTCTTTTTTTTAAGTGGTCATTTGTTTAAAAGATATTGCTTGGCAGATTGTGCAGAGACTTGTTCTGGTTTGGAGGGGAAGCTGGTAGTTAATAAAATGATTTTATCTTGCAAGATAATTGAAAGCCGAGTGAGATTATTTGGTTTGAATTACTATCTCTACATGAAAACAATGGAGTACGAATCTAGCATTTCTGATGGTGTTTACTTTAACTTTTTTTTTTTTTTCTTCATTATATTATACATTCAATTCTATTTTTACTGCCTTTTTCATGTTTTCCTTTCTAGCCCTGAGGAGCAATAGGCTTGGATCTGTTGCATGAGTTAGGGAGAAGGGCTGCATAACCATGTCATGATGGCCCAGAGCATGTATGCCTGGCTGGCTGGCAGTGATGGGGAAGAAGAGAGACAACCCTGGAACACAACATAAACAAACAATCCTGAGTTCCTTGGTGACTTGTTCACAACCTTCAGCTCTCCTGTGCCCAGGTGAATTGGCACCTGACGTCAGCCCTGTTGCCTGGGCTGCCAGACAGAACCATTCCACCAAAGATGAAAACTGGGAATGTGCAGTAGGCAGCTGGACACCAATTTTGTAATGACCTTTTAAGAGCAGCCCTTCTGTCTCTTCCAGTGAGAGAGAATGAAATAAATGGGATCTAAAAGTGGAGCTCAGGCTGGCTTGGAAAGAGCGACAGAAAGGTCTCTTTTCTGATCAAGCCACTATGTTCAGTGATTGGGAGGACTTCCAGGGGTCAGAGCATTGAAGATTTTTCTGGGTCAGGAGCAACTCTGCTAACCTCCCCATACACAGAAATGCCTTGAAGTTCTTATCTGACTGAGCAGCTCTAGGTAAAAGTGTTGCACAGGCTGGGTACCTGCAACAAACACCAATACTGCTTCTGTGGTTTCACGCCTTTAGGTCTCACCAAATCTATTGATTTTTGTACCCTGAAGTATGATTTGTGCTGGGGCTTGGTAGTAAATGTCAGCTGTGAAAATAGGCCTTGTCAGGACTAATGCAAAACTCACTCTTGTGGTTAATTTAACAAGATAGATCTGCAGACATTGTACATTTATTAAACAACCATAATTGTATTTATATTAATGCTAGTCTCTGCCCAGGAGAGATTCAGACCTGGCATAATAGGATTTGTTTGTAATGCAGAATTGAGATCTCTGAATACAGATACAGTGGTAAACTCAGGGCTTTGAGGATGAAGCCATGTTGTGGGCTGAGCTTGAGCTGGGATGTTTGGATGCTGGTTCTGCAGGTGAGGCTCTGGGCTGTGACAGAGGTACAAGGGTAGAGCTCCTGTCACACCCTGGCAATACTGTCAGATTTCTGGTTATTCTGGATGCTGCAAAGTTGAAATCCATTGGCAGATGTATTGACTCCTTTCAGGTGCACTGCATTTGCATGTTCATTCTCTTTAAAAGGTCAGCAAAGCATCCTGACAGTTTTAAAGGTGCCTGACGTGTGTTTAGTTTCACACAGTCTCCTCTGTAAGATATAGCATCGAGTCATTTTGGTATGATGTTGATCCTGTAGCACATTTTAATGTGGGTAATGTCATTGCTTAGTCTCTGGAAACAGGTGAATAAGATTCTTTTTTATGAATAGGAATTTTTCCTATGTACAGTTATGTTATTTCTGGAAAATGGCCCGTGGTTATTGCCCTGTTCTGTTCTGCATTGATGTCCTGGGAATAAAGCAGATTTCTGGGACAGTGGCAGCTCTGCTCAGTTGGTTGCAGGAGGCAAGAACAACCTCAGCTGGATTCAGCAGTGTCTTCCTGCTTTTTATGCTGAGACAGTGCCCACCTTCCCTGCTCTGCATACTGATGTCCTGCATCTTTACTCTGCTTGTCTGTCACTGCAAATAAGGGAGAACAAACTTGACAGTGGTGGATTGAAGGGCTGTAAATGGATATTGATTCCCAGACCTCTTGCATTCCTAGAGGTGGGGGTCAGGAAGGGTGTGTGTTTTGGGACAGAGCATGCAGGTTTGTAGGGGTTTTAGCATGGGTGAATGACAGCATCTGCATGATTATGATTTTCCTGGGGATTTGCTTATTCTGGCTGTGTGCAAACGAAGATTGAGCTTGGAAGAAGGTGTGCACAAGGTTGTGTGTATGTCTGAGCGTACATTTATCTCTGCTCACAGGCAGAACATTAAATACAGGTAATTGGTATTAGCATTACTTGAGTCTAACACAAAGATTGAACTTGATCTTGGGGTTCTTCCCCAATCTAAATGACTTTATGATTCTACTACCTGAGTGTATGTATCTTGTGTGGATATCTGGAATGCACATGTTCTATACCAGGAAAGGTGAACTAAAATCATGATGAACTCCGTGTCATTGTGCTGCCAGGTGACACTGGAACAGTTGCTAGTGCAAGTAGGGTGGGAAGAAGGCAGAGGTGCATAACTTCAGCCTTCCTGTTAAATCTTTCCTGCCATTGCACTGATGGGAGTCTGTAGTAGCCTGAGAAAGGAAAAGGAAGATCAATTCTAAAGGAAGACTGAAAAGAAAATGCACGCAGCAGTGACTGAGTTCAGATTTCATTAGCTTCTGATATCTGTGTTCACAGGAAAAAATCACATTTCCTTGGTGACCTTTTAATAAATGCAAAGCTGGGGGGAATTCTGTCTCTCAGTTCCCTTCCATTTGTAACTAATTGGAGTGGAGGTGTGCAGTGCACAGGAGTGCAGCAGAGCCTCTGAAGGACAGCATGCTCACAACGCTGCCATTCGTGCATTTCTGGCTTGCCTGTGGGAGCCCACAGGGCAGCAAAGGAAATTAATGCCTTGTGGGGTTCTGCCACATCCCTTTCTCCACCCAGGATGGGAGCAGAAGGGTGAGGCAGCCTCCTCACACTCAGCAGTCCTATTCAAAGACACCTTATTGACCTGAGGGGTGGTGGAAAAAACCAGCACAGGCAGTGCCTGTCACAACTGCTGCCTTGAGATGTTACCTGCTGCTTGCAGGACAAGGGAGAGCAGCTTATCCCTTGAAAAGTTTCCTCCTTACTGCTCATATGTTGTTTATTAAAAGGTGGAAAGGAACTTTCCTATTTTCTTAACCCTCCTTACCTTTCTTTAGGGTCTTCTTCAGCTTTTCAGTCATGTCTTTCTCAGCACAAACATTTTGGGATTTAAAATTAGGTGGATGGATTTAGTGGCAGAGTACAGGGCAAATCAAAATCGTTTCAGCTGGAGATGGAGCTGTGGAGTCAGACCCCACTGAAGTGTCCTCAGCCTGCTGATACAGAGATGCTCAGCACCCCACAGATGTGTAAATGGTTCATGCCCTTGATCCTAATTAGAAGGCTAGACCTTGCTATCAGGGTATTGAGATAACAGTTTAGTGAATGTGCTGTTGACTCAGTGTTGTTGACTGGTGGAGCACAAATGGGACATTTTGAGAGTCCACTGCTAGAAAAGAAAAATCTTCTTCTTAGGATTTCTCATATATTTTTTGGAAAAATCTTTTGCTACATTCTCTGGATAAGAAATCACTTGGGTAGATCTGTGAATTCACATGAAAATGTTCCTAAAAGAGGGACATCTTGAAGAGGGATCAAATTATTGTGGTACAGATTTAGTTTATTATCTGCTCTTATAGCCCAAGAATGAGAAGCATGTGGCTCTTCTCGGTGTGTTTGGAATACATAAGTTCAGTCCAGATGGCATTTAAGGTCAGGCTGGCTTTGCTGGAGATCCTGACTGGTTGAAATAAGGGAATGTAAAATTCTGAAGGGAGGCTTATTTCATGAAGACTGAATAACAGATATTTCAAGCCCCAAGGTGCTTCATTAAATATCCTCCCTTTCCAGTCAGTTCCACTGATTTCATTTGAGAGTGTACAGCTATGACAAACGGAATTAAATGTGAGCTCTCATAACTCCTCACCCAGAATCTAAACCTTAAAGAGGTTCCAATAAGGCAGAATCAGTAATTGAAGGCCTTCTCCTTTAAGACAGCCAGAATGCTCCCAAGACAACCAGAAGTGTTTTACCCATATTTCCATGTCAATACTACTGAAGCTTGGCATAATCCCAAAATACATCTCATTTATGTATATGTTCTTGATTTTAAAAGGAAAAGAGAATAATGATAAATTTTTTTTTAAAAATTAAGCCTTAAGAATTTTTCTGCCATTGCCCGTGGCACTTTTTTTTTTCTTTTGTACAACAGCACAAAATTATTTGTTATATATACAGAACTCAGTCTTTCTATATAGGAATTGTAGAGAATTTGCTTTCCACTTGAAGGGAAAATCAGTAGTAGAGTACATGGAGAGAATAATTGCACGTATAGCCCATGTAATGGGCTGAGGATTTGTCTGTGAGTGTGTGATTATTCCCTGTGAATGGCTGTGCCCACAGCTCTTGCAAACCTGGTACAAGAACACTTAGGGACTGAATAAAGTCTTTGTCTTCACTGATTGCACGTAATCCTAATTGGGTTTTGGATGCACAGCAAGGTTAGTGGCACCAGACACAGCACAAGTTTATGATTACGCATGATATAAGCTGCATCATCCACTGCCTGCTGACAAATGTACTGTCTCCACACCCAGACAAAAAGGTGAATAAGAACAGGTTATATTTTTCCTAAATCATTTGCCAAGCATTTTTGATTTTCATTAGGAGTCTGAAAGAGTCTGGGTAATTGTACTGCTCAGTGTGGCTTTGTGGGAAAGGGCTTAATTTTTATGTTTCCATTTATTGAATTTTATTGTATTGTTTCTTAGCTCATTGATGAATAAATCCTACTTACACTGAAGCAAATGCCTGGGAAATAGAAAAACAAGTCTGTGTTACTCCTTTGTATGTATTGGGGGTGACAGGTATTGCTGAGTGTAATTAATTCACTTGTAAAGGACTGAGATCTGCATCACCGTGTTTTCCCATTTTAACACTAATTACTAGAAATTATTAGCACGGTGCTAATAAATGAGTGAAGACTGTGTGCACAATTTAAAAGAGAAATAGATATGAATCTCTGTGTGCTTCTATTTAGCTCCTGCCTGTACTTTCCTGACTCACAAGAGGTGAGTGGTTGTATTGGTGGAGTGTTGGTGTGCAGGAAATATTTGTGAGTGCAAACTCGTCTTTGCTGAAGACTTCGACTGAATGTGGGCACATACATGAGTGAACTGGTTCAAAACACTTTCTCTCACACCTCCAAGTATGCATATGTGCACTGGTGTGTCTGTACATGGTGGATATGTTATTTTAATTGTGTACTTATGAATGGGTGTGTTTGTTATGGTACCTCTGTCTCAGACATGTGCCCTTGAACATTGGTGATTGTCACTCTGAGACAGAACTTTCCACATGTGCCCTTTTCTCTCCTTCATCCTCACAGATGTGTCCTCTATTAGTAGGAGTTATTAAGCTTTTTGGTTTTCTATTGTTTTGGGGTTTGGTGTTGGGGTTTTTTTTCCCAGAGTTGTGCATAAAGAGCTTGGCAGAAAGTGGTATTTTCTTGAAAGCCACGTCTAGCGCTTTTTTCCCCACTGTCAGCCAATTACTTCCTTTAGTGTCTGAACATAAGACTTGCCAATAAAAGTCCCAAAATAGCTTCTCTCCCTATTACTAATGTTTGCCAACAATAGCTAGGGAAGAGGAAAGGAAATCTATTTTTATAGCTGGGTTCTAACATGAGGTAACCCTGCAGGCTTTAATGAAAACTAATTTGGTGCCTAAAGTTAAAGGCTTATTTGTACTGGAAAAATTTTTTGACCAAATTCAAATATGACAATTGAGAGGTGACAGGTGTTGCCTCCTTATGGACAAGAAGGTGCCAGACAAGTGAGTGCAATGCAATGTTGTGAAGTTTGGCTGTGGCTTGGGATGCTGTAACCTCTAAATGGAGGAGTGTGGAACAGAGCTGACTTTGTGCTCCATCCACACCGGAGATCTTCTTGTCTGAGCTTTCTTCAGAGTCAGGAGTGAATGTGAAGGACTGTAGAGCTGAAGTGGAAGGGACAGACAGGTTCAGCTCAGCTAGGGACAGACAGACATATTGAGGGAACAGTTTTTCTTGTCCAAGCTGCTCAGTCTCAGTGGAAAGGGGAGAAGCAGGATGTGGCTGAAGACATTCCTGCTGTCCTGGTCTCAGTAGTATGTGTCATTTTGTCCAAGTTTCATGTATTGCTGGTTTTTTATTACAGAACATAAAGGATACAAGTTCTTTTTTTAACCAGACTCTTTACTGTGGTTTTGCGGTGGCAGTTTTTTTGAAACCTAATCTTTATTTCTTGTTAGTCTCTGATTAAAAAAAAAAAAAAAAAAAAAAGTATGGCAGAATTCCAGATTAATACCTTCAAACAGCTTTGTTCCTATCCATGAGAGGTGAAGTGTGAGAGGTAAAGAGAATTGTGGGCTCTCCCCCTAGCTCTGCCAATGCCCTTGAAGAGGTGCCTTTGACTAGGTTACTCCTCCTCTGATTCAGCATCCCTGCTTGAAGCTTGCAGTGCTGCTCTCCTACCTCCCAGAGGGTATCCTGAGATTAATTGAGGGATGTATCTAAATGGCTTCAGCATGCGGGCTGAAAGTCACCAGGGACAGAGTTGTTACTGGGGCAGGAATAAAGGTTAGGCCCTTGTTGACATCATTGTCTTGATTAATTAATACACTAATCTCTATAACTCCTCTTCAGCAAATATAAATTGGCCTCAACCCTTATTTTCTTCATTTTTCTGTGACTTAGCTCCAAAAGAACTAATGGAAAGACCTTAATGGAAAAATCTTGCTTTTCACCATATACCTTTCCCTCAACCAGCCCTATAACTTGTTCCCTCCCTGTTTCCTTTTGCTCCTGTGTGTCTGAGGGCTTTGCAGGAAGGTCCCTTGGATAGTTAATAGCTCTTCATGGCATGCCAAAAGAGACTTATCCTTCAGTTCAGGTTTTGAGGAGTGATAGCTGATTGTTTAAATTACTAGGAAAACAGTGTGTGGAATTGATTGAAGGGGGAGAGCTAATATTTGATTCTATTTTCCTGTGGATATTTCCTGTGGGAAAGTGCAAGACCAATTCTGGAAAACATCAGGAGGAAGAGTTTCCTCCCCAGCTGAAGGGCTGAGTCGCCACCCATGAGTGTGGCAAGGAGGTGTCAGTAGTTTGGATTCTGTGACCACATAGCCTTGAGGCCCAGCATTTTGGGACAGCTGTTTTGAGCACAGTCTGTCCAGGATCTATTAGGGATTGCTACCAGCATCAGAAGATGCAGCAGGGCTTGGAGAGGAGCAGAAGGCAGAGTGAGTGAATGCGTGTGGCGAAGCGCAGTGAGGCGAGCCATCCTTGGATGGGCAAGAAGGAATATTCCCTCCAGCACTACCCACTGGGAAATCTAAGAAATGAAGAAAATCTCTCCTTGTCTTCTGTTCAGCTCTTAGTTCTGGTTTGTTGTACTTTCCATTCCTCCGTGATTACATCCATGTCTCAGTCAGGTATTGTTTTCTGCTTGAGTTGGGAACATTCCCTAAAGCTGTTCTGAGTGCACAGTAGTCTTGTTCTCTTTCTTAGGCCAGTTTTAGACTGAATTTTGGCAGATTACACAAGTGTGGAATGTTTACTGTCCTGTCTTACATCATCATTTATCCTGTATCATTTATTTTTCCTTTAACAGATTCTTAGCACTGTCAGTCTAATATGCATCAGAGGTTGAAATGTATTACCATAATGCAGTGCATTGTGGGTAAACCCATGCAAATTGTTCTGTGAAAAGTCATGCTAAATTATGTTCTTGGGGAAAAAAAAAGGGCAGAAAAACAAAGGCTTTTTTTCTTTCCCCTTTTTCTTAACTATTTGTTCTGTGGATTTCTGAGCAGCTGCCAGAGGCACAGGTTTAAGGGGGTTGTTTGACATTCAGCACCACGTGCAGTGACGCTCCTCCCCACAGGACACTGCTGAAAGGATGGAGTTGAAAACTGCTCTGGGTTTTCTATATGTCTCTGTGATGTTTAGTTTTAAAACATTAATAGCTTGTCAAAGGAAAAATCTGAGTGAATGTTGGAATAGCACAGTAAAGAGGAATGTCTTGACACTTTTTTTGTCTCCATTGTCTCCATTGTCTCCAAATCATCATCTGTAGGAATATCAGGTTTTGTGAACTTAAAGGGCTTCAGACGCCTCTTGGAAGAGGCTGTTCTGATCATATGTAGTGTTGTTTTTAGATCTTTGTCTTCTTTGTTCTCTATTACCAAGGTCATTTTCTTGGGAACTGCCTCCTTAGTTCCTCTGAAAGTCCACACACCTTCCAAACAGAAGCAGTAATCCTCCTTCTGGGCAGAACACTTGATTGTAGTAGAAATGATTGCAATGTCACAAACAGAGGATTATCATTTTCGGTAGAAATCATAAAAGAACTCCTAAGAAAAAGGCAGCATGTTCTTATGCAAATTTTCTCAGGTAGTACATCTGCAAGATGAAAAATCCTGAGAGCCTGTAATCTGGAGTCATCGTCTCCTCTGCTGATAAAAGTTTGCCTGCTTTGCTGTGAATGGCCAATAGATTTTCAAAGACTCAAACTTGTAGTTTGTTTTTACAAGTGCTGTGTGCTCTCTCTAGGTGAAACATTTGTCAGCTGCCCTCCATTTGCTTATTTCTGGTCTCCATCTCTGAAAAAGTCAATGTGGACATGTTCATGGCAGAGCAAGGGGCAATGTGTGCTTTTGTGTGGGTCACACCAGTTACCCCACTTGAGAGAGCTGCCTCTCCTCACCATAGCTCTGTGTCTCTGAACCTGTCTCCCTTTCTTCAGTCTGTTCCTCACAGTCTTCTTTCTTTGCCTCTGTCTCTCCTAAAACACAGAGCATGCAGGTATTAAACTGATCCTGTGCTGGTAGTATTATAGAAGGGAAAATACTGCCAGGTGGTTTGCAAGTTTACATCCAGCTGCCAGTTATGACTGATGTTCTCCTTGCTAAATATGTCCAAATATCTAAAATCATCTTCAAGCTCCAGGTCAGATCCCCATGGACAAGCACCACAAGTTCCCATCTCCTGTAATAAAGTAGAAGCTTTGTTTTGATTGCCCTTTTTGCTTTCCTTTTAGTAATTTTTTTTCCAATGAAATTTAAAGTATAAATATCCAGCATTGGTATATTAGTGGCTCTCAGTTTACTTTGTGCCTCTGGATATGTGGGCTGTGATGAAATGAACCTTTGGGCTCTGCAGGCCTGCAAACCCTTGTTAGTGGTTAATGGCTGTTGGTTCACCTGAAAGGACTTTCTTGATCTTTGATTTCTGACTGTGGATATCACATCCCTGGGCTCGTTGCAGGATGTCCTTCCTAACCCAGCTTCTGAATGAAATGATTAGTAACTTGCCCTTGGACTGTCTGGTGAAATCTCCCTCTGACCCAGCTTTCTCATGCATTCTGTAATTTTCTATGGTGTTATTGTATTACATCTTCATTTTGTGAACCTATATTAAATCAGAGCAGACGTCAAAGAGGGTCCTGCAGTATTTTTGCCTGAATTACCCTCAGTGTTATCAGCCATTCTCCAGGTGACTAGTATAGAGTATTCAAAAGAAAGAAAGAAAAGGTCATATTTTCCCTGTTATTGTCCATTTCTCTGTTAAATGTGACAAGCAGCAAGAAGGGTCCTGTGTCAGAATGATTACACTGACACCTGTAAGAGAACAGCCAGTGAGCTCCTTGCTTGTACTCCCATCCTCCCTCTTCAAAGGGAGCAGGCACCAGGCTGGGGAAGTCCTCTGCTCTGCCATGTGTCTCTTTCCTCTGATCTGAGCTGGGCAGAGATGCTTTTTGTGCTTTCCCATGTGCCTTTGGCTTGGAAAATCAATGCCTTCTTTGTTGTTTTAGAAGTGCTAATACAATAAATTGTAGAATCATAGTTGCTTCCTGTCACTGATGCTGAGGGTGTAGGGAGGGATAGGTGGGAAGGCTGGCTTTGATGGTGTTTGCTGAAGATGACCAAAGAGAATTTGTGATATGGAAAAAAGAAATTAGCTTGGGGGAGCCATTTATAATTTAGGAAAAAAGCCTCAGGTAGCTCTTGACATGTATCAGAATAAGGGGATGGATACAGAAGGCATGAAAGGTTACAGTAATGAAAACTGAAATGAGAGAGGAAGGTGCAGAGCTGTGGATTGGTCTGTGTCCTTACCTCTCACCTGTGAGGGTCTGTGTGAAGGCCTATTTAAAGTAAGATTTTAAGGACACCAACACACAGAGGGCCTCAGGATAATCTCTTCTGGACATGTGCATGTAATTATTCCACCATGAAAGCTCTCTGTGGGCCATCTGATGTCCCCAAAAAAAGCCTCCCCCAGGTGGAAGCTCTGCTCTGAGGCTGTTGGCAGAAGGGTATCAGGGATTTTGTGGAGAGAAGGCTTAGACCTGGAAGAAAGAAGTAAGCCTCTATGCTTCAAGGTGTGATTTGGAAAATAACAAGGGACTCCAAGGACTGGAATAATGAGAGTTTGTGTAGGCTGAGATTTGGATGCATTGTGGAGCCACAGGTTCCCTGGCACAGCTTGTAGGCAGCCAGGATGGGAACAGAGCAGGATGCTGTGGGACCATGCTGGCTGCTTTGTACACAAATCAGTGCTTGCACATTGTCTGCTCTGTTATTTGATATTTGATTAAGGTTGTAACTCACAGAATTAGGTGAAGCCCAGGTTTGTTTCCTGTAGGAGTAGTAAGGAAATTAAGAAATTGAGCTGCTAAAAAGAAATCCTTTAAAACTGGCCAGCAGACTCAGCAGTTGACCGTCTAAACCAGGCTCAACAAGGTAAATAATCATAATTATGATTCCTTATATTTAAAAACTTATTTGATGTCATGAAAGAACCAGCAATAGCACAACCACAGGACCTGAACTAACACAGGATAAGGAAATCTAATGACCGAGAGTATTAATAGAATTGATTGGACCTTGATAATAGGCTTTGAATTTTATTTTTTTAAAGAAGTATAGGAGCTAGAGGACAAATGAGAAATTAGTATATAAAGCTTCATTCATGGCTTTCAAGGGAAAACCTAGGCTAATTTTCATGCAGAATGGTATCAGTGAGCAGCCAAGATAAGTCATGGCTAATGAAAGGAGAGGCTCCCACGAAAAGAAAAAAAAAAAAAAATCAAGAAATTCTGGGAGTTATGGAGTGAGAAATAAAAGGGTCTGTGTGTAGTCAAAACTTAGTTAAAAGGCTGGGGAAAGTGGGTAGGATAAGGCAACACAGGGATGGAAAAAATGTGGGGTGAATCCAGATCCCACTCTGTGAATTGGTGCTGGTCAGTATTTATAATTTGAATGGCTGCAAGGCAAGGAGATAATAAGCTAATAAGATCTGCTGCTAGCAGCTGATGCAAATTATACTGTGGGAAGAAGGGCTGAAAGATTGTGGGTACTAGAATGGAAGATGAAACATAGGCAGTGGCAGGGTGCAGCATGTTTGAAGGAATAGTTTAAAGCATTCAGACACATGGCTGGGTTCTGAATTAGCTCTAACCATTCAGGAAAACATAAGTAGCTATTACAAAGACAGCTTGATAAAGATGTCTGTGCCATGTGCAGCAGCAGCAATAAAGGAAAAAAGGTGAGTGAGATGCCTGTGTGTGTGAAGAAACAGGGAGCCTTGGAAGATGTTCTAATATCCCAGCAGACGTGAGCGGTAACACCTCCTGCGGAGTACTCTGTGTGTTATGGGTCATTTCTTTGTAAGAGACAAAGCAGTGATACACACGGGCTGGAGGGAACAGATGAAAGTGTTTAGTGGCCTGGAAGGCAGCTTCAATACAGGGAAAGCATTGGGGATCCTGGAGCTGCTGAATTACAAAGGGAAGGAGTAAAGCTCAGCGGTGCAGGCAGAACCAGCGAGCGCCAGGCTGGGGAGGCTCTGCTGGGCTGGGGATGCTCAGGGCCAGCACAGCAGGGAGCAGAACACACATCCCAGGGTTCTGCTCTGCCTGGCATTGCTGCCAGGCCAAGACACACCTGGAGTTTGTTGGACTCCACGGTGATGTAGTGTGGCAGCAGAGGGATGGAGATAACGTGGGGTGTCGTGCTGGAGCAGCTGGGGTGTTGGCTGATGCTGTGTGGGATTTCACTAAATCTCTTCTGGTGCCCCTGTCCCTGTGTTGATGCAAAAGTGAAAGGTTACATGATCCTGGGGTCTCCTTTTGGATGGAGGAGTAAAGCACACTAACCTTGCTGTGTCATTTTGGTCAATAAATACTTTTATCTAGTGGGAACAATAGAATGTACCTGTTAGTCTAAATGATTGAAAACCATGCAGTAAAGTAACAAAGTGTTGTGTAATATAATAAAAATATGTGTCACCGTTCCATGAAATTAAGATGCAACAATTGATTCTTTGTATAACACATAATTAACCTGGGGATCCCCACTGTGAATGACATTATGAAGACAAATGCCTTACTGAGATTTTTTAAAGTGGGTTTGACACTTTGAGTAGCATCTAGGTTTACATTAGCCAGGATAAGTATCATAAATCATTTTTTTTCAAGGCATGTGATGATCACCAGCCAGGATTAGAAAATTATTTTACATCCATGGTGAAATATGGCCAAACTGGGTAAATTCATGGCTGATGAAAAGGCTTGGGTGGGCCAAGAGTCTGCATACTCTTCTGTACATCAGAATTATTTATAGAGGCAAACTTTTAAGTGGAAGAAGAGAAGAAAAGTCATCCAGGGATTAGGCTGCCAATTTAGGACTTGAAAAATTTCAGCTTCCTGCTTGCCTAAACTGCTTTTAAAAGCTAATTCATTTGACACAGATTCTGAGACATACTTATAGCCCCACCTCACACTTAATCTCCAGATACCTCAGGCTATAAACTGTCTGTGGCTTGCTCCATGTTCCAGAGAGTTCAGATAGCAGGGAAAGGAACATATGTGAGAGCAGGTAAAAGTGAGACTACTGGTGAATTTTCAAAGCACCATCAGATATCAGTTGCCTGTTGGAAATACTGGGAGCATGGGGAAGAAATTTGCTTTCTTGAATAAAACACTTCATAGCCTCCAATAACTGGTAATTGTTTATTTCCTGGCACTGCTTCAGAATTCTTATGGAATAGTCCCTACTTCTGTTTCTGGGCAGCTTAAGTCTACTGGAGCAACATTTGTTTTTCTTTAGAAATCAGCATGTTGGGGTGTTTGGTGTTTTTTGTGTTAGGTATTTTGGGNGTTTGTGGGGTTTTTTTGTTTGTTTGTTTGTTTTTTTTAATTATTTAAAATATTGGCATGCCCTATGGCATTGTTTAGGTCTGCTGTCAAAAGATTGCTCTCTCTGGACTGTCACATCTTCTCTGGATGATACAGGCAGGCTTCTCCTCCCCAAAACTGTCTGCAGTCCTCAGATAGGAACTTGAGGCCCTCCTGATCCTGTTACTGTGGAGCAGAGCAACTCCCACTAAATTGTGCAGTTCTGGCCTGGCCTTCACTCAGCCTCTTCAGTTCTGCTTGAAAAGAAGAGCAAGGAGAAAGATTGTTCAGTGTCTGCAGAGAGGGATAGGCTTAGTCCAGGTTCATCCAGGGCCTAAAATAGGTCTCCAGCATGTCACAAAGAAAATGAATGAGACAGAAAACCAATGTACTACTCAATTCTATTAGAAAGCAAGGATTCTGCAAAGAATAGCATCTTTCTACATGGTTTGTCTGCACAGGTGGAAAATATCCTCATTTGTCATTCTCTTTTTGTTCCCAGCATGACCACCCATCATAATTATGACCCACATAAAAAACTCATAAAAAATCCAACAAAACCAAAAAACCCACACAAAAATACATGCCAAAAACTCAAGAGCAAAACAAAAAACAAACCAAAACAATCCCACCAAAAAAAAACCAAACTCCCAAACCAAAGAAGTTATTGTGCTATTCTCTGTCTTACCTTAGTGTGTGTATGCAGTCTTTGAGGAGTTAAATTCACCCCGTCTCTATCCTGTGTAGTTTGCAAATTGTTGGCATAAAACATTAGTAACGTTGTTGGGGTGGAGTGGCCAAGAAAAAAAGAGCTTGGGTGCAACACTAATAAAATTTGGCTCTCCCAAAACTCAATGAACTTGATATATACTGAGTCATTCATGGGAGATGATGAAGAAAGGGAGAAAGGATGTTGAGGAAGGAACAGAGAAGGAGAAGAAATTTGGGAGGGAGAAAAGGGTGGAGGGAAACAGCTGTGGAAATACTGAGGGAAAGGTAGAGAGGTGTGGAAATGGAAATGTCAGACAAATAGTCAGTGGAAAGAAGGAAAATCATTTCCCCACAAAAGAACTGGAGAATTCATAACCTAAATACGTGTTTTTTCTAGAGAAATTGGCAACAAGTTTTTGTTTGTTAAATCCCCCCTCTTTTTCTAAGAGCAGTTTGTCCAGGACTCTTTCTCCAGCAGATTGGAAGGAGAAATTATTTCATCCCTTTCAGTCTCTTCCTTGAACAGTGTTGCTTGTGACATTCCTTTTAATAGTAATAGAGCCCATCTGAATGATTAAAATAAAAATTACTTCTGTGCTGTTGAAGTCTGCTCAGCTAAAACACCAGCTGAGCTCAGCAGAAGTGTTGTGAGGAGATCCAAAGTGAGTCAGGCCTTTTCTCCTCACCACGTGGGCCGAGCAGCAGATGTAATGAGGACAGATGTGCAGAGCAAGGCACACGTCCCCAAGGGTGCCAAGGTGGTCAAGGTTACCATTAACTTTCTTCTTGTTACAGCATTCCTCTGTATCAGCATCCATTGACCTCAGCAACCCTTCCTTCTTTCTTGTCCTTTTATCTCTCCCATCCTTTTATCTCCTGGCTCTAACTCCTGTCCCTCTCATTTTTCTTTCTAGAAATTCCTGCTAGCCTGTTTTTTATACTCCTTGCATCTTCAGCATTTTCCATTTGCTTAATCCTCTTGAAATGTTTTGGCCCAAATTCCCATCCCCTCCATTTCATCAGTTTTCCATGCCATTCCTGCTGCTGAGGGATCTCTGGGCCATGAGAAAACCTGGGTTATTCCCTGCTGTCCTAGTTGTCCAAGTAGCCAGTTCCCCAGCAGGTGTCTGTGTATTTTCATCCACAGGGGTTGGAAGTACAGTAACCTTCAGGGCTGGCTCAAGCTAAAATTAAGGCTGCAGACACCAGGCACCAAATGTTTCATTCAGCTCCCTAAGTTTGTCCTCTAGAGCTTCCAAATGGTTTTGATTAGTATTCCGAGGGAGAGCGCACTGATGGAATTAGTGAGAAACCAGACTGTCAATTTATTTATACCCAGCCTTAGGGCATAGCCATTGTGCATGTGTAAAGCTGTTGAGATGAAGGGAATATTCTGTAAGTGTGTGTGTATATGTGTTGACTGGGAGTGGCTTTGCAGGGAAAAGCTGCTGTCCCAAGGACTGAACAGTGACCTAAAGCAGGAGAGGCCACGGATGTGGCTGTGCTGCATTTCCTTTCAGGAAAACATTGATCTCTCTGAAATTTTCTCTCTGCTTGTATTTATTAGTATCTCCCAGCTCTAATTTTACTGTAATTCTCATTGCCCTTGTGGAGAAATCTCTAATTTGACTCCTGGAGTGTTTCCACCTCCTTCAACAATATCTGTGTTCCAAAAACTATCACTGTCTTTGCCTCCTGGAATATTTAAAGCACATGAGTAATGAATAATAAAGTTTTTCCATTACATTGTCATTTAGCCTGGGAAGTATTTTGAGGGCAAGCTGAGAGATATTGGAAACACTTAGCTGTGGATATTCATTTGATGCATCAGTGCCGAGCATGAATGAACTGGTTTTCCAATACAATTTGATCAATTTTGTTTAGGAAAATTTGTATTGACAGTGTTGAGACCAAATGATAAGTCTTTTATTCCTGTTCCTCTGTTTTGTATTACAATGGAAAATAAATATATCTCAAACTTGGACTGTTATTTGGCATCACCTCCTCCCATCCTGTCTGTTGCAGTGTGAAAATGTGAAAAAGGTTTAAGAAAAGTTTTTCAGCTCCATTACTCTCTATAATATCCAGGAAACAATTAACCTGTTATCCCTTAACATGATGTCTGCAGAAGATAATTGCATGACAGGGCCCAAGGGACCAATTTGCATTGTGCAGTGGAATGTGGTGCACCAAGCTGATGCTGGTCCAGACTGGCACTTTGGCTTAAAGGAGAGCAGAACCTGTGTGGAGCTTTGAGCTGATCATTAAAGTGAGCTGGTTTAGTTAGCATGTTTCTGAGGCTGGACTAATTAGGACTGATGAGCTTGTCTGCAGCTTTCTGGTGCAGGGGTTCTGCTTCCTCCTTCAGAATTCTCCTGGATCCTTTTGGCAGGGGAGGCTTTGCACCATGCTCCAGTGGTCACACAGATGTGACCAGAGGAGGGGACAGAGCTGCAAAGCCTTGTACCAGAGAAGGAGATGGGGTCACTGAGAATCCAGGCTGGCAGGACACTGCAGGGGAGGTGCTGGCAGGCAGACAGCTTCCTCCTGTACAGCTGTGACAAACAGACCATACATTGTCACTTGGTAACACCCAGACAGCTTCCCTGACATGGAGCTGTGCTTCCAAACAACTTCTCAACCAAACCAGACTGCGTCACTTCTACCCTTTTACCTTTCTTCTTTCTTTTGTTTCTTATAGGATGTTTTCATAACTGAGTTGTAAGCACAATCTCAGAATTTCTGCAGCTGCAAGTGAATGCTTTGAGGTCAGGCTTCCCTTTCAGTAATGCAGGTGGGGCTGATTATTAACCACTGCAGCAGGTCCTGGCATTGCTGGCAGATGCCATCAATAACATTAGTGCAACAGGTCAGCTCTGTCCCCAGCTTCAGTTTAATGGCAGTTGTGCTCTGCACCTCCTGCTCCTCCCTCTGCTGAGAATTGAGGAGGGAGGAAGGAGAGAGAAAGTTGCCTGAGTTAAAATAAATAAAAGTCAAAATTTGAAGTGAATAAAGGATGCTAACAGGCAATCCTCTGGCTGAGTTTCTAGCTGTTATTCCTGGGCTGTCTAATATCAAAGCAATATGGGTCCATCATACAGCAGCTGACATCAGTGCATGAGCAGTTACTGTCTTAGGCTTCTGAGGTGTGTTACAGTGTTAATATTATTAGTATTATTATTTTGCTTGTAGTTCTTAAGATCTCTCCATATCCTGAGTGAAGCTCTAGGGAGTCATAAAGCCACAGGCTGAATTTCAGCTCAGGCACTGTTTGCATCTCCTTGATAGCTGTTTAGTATGTTGCCTTAATCTTGGAAGCAAGACCCTGAGATGCACCCCAGGGAAAGCCTCAAGATGTTCTTTGTATTTTTTGCCCCTGAGAAAATAACTCTCTTGCTGTGGAAATGGCATCTTTTTTCTCTGAAATGTCACCACCTCTGCCTGGTGGTTGTAACTCTGCCACACTAAAATATCTTAAGACTTTTAAAGTAAAATAATAAAACATTTAGGAATCTATTTAGAGCTGCTGAGCATTCTCATTGTTTTGCATTAATGACCCTCATTTCCCATAAACTTCTCCCTCCATTTCTTTTTTTTTCTTATAAATTGCTGCATATTTTTGTACCCATATCTTGCTTGGCAAAGCTTGCAGTAGAGGTGAATAGGAGAGTAGAGATGATGTCAGAAATTTGCCCATTGTGATAAAAACACTTAAGACACTGTTCAGGGGGAAAAAGTCAGTTTTCCTAGGGCTCTACACCCTGCCTAGCACTGAGGCTGTTCCCTCAGATTGTGAGTGCTCTTCTGAGCAGGTCCTTCCTTGTCCAGCCACTCAGAACATGCCTGAGTTCTGGATTATGTTCATCATAACTATGGATTCATGCTTTACTCATAGGGCCTCAGAAATTAAACCAAATGACAATATCTTGTCCATAGGAAAATGTATTTGTGATCATAGAGAGGTTTTCTTAATGCCAGATGATATTTGCATGTGCTGGACCTGCTAGAGAGGAAATTATGGTAGTGCTGTGCAAATAGTTTCTGTCTTCTAACAAAAATGCACCAAAAGGCTCCTCAGGAGAGCTGCAGACATTTATGTGTGAAATCTATTCTTTCTTCCATCCACCTGTGTGGTTTTGACTCAGAAATAATCTTCCAGCTATACAGAGGTGTTCAGGCCCAAGGATCCCAAAGCATTTTACAAATGTAACTTTATATAGGAAAAGAGCAGAGCTCTGTCCCCTGTCATGGATTACTGAACACATTATATTTTATAATATAAATTATAATGTGTTCAGTACCCATGAGATGCTCACTAACAAATATCTAGTGGAGGGTGATGTGCAGGCTGTGCTGATATGGAGCCCACACCATGCTTAAGGCCAGGGCTTATTCTGGACTCCTGAGAGTTGCTAAGGAAACAGGCTGGGAATGGAGCTGGAAGCCTCACAGAAGCTTGGCTGCAGAGATGTTTTTTGCTGCAGAAACACACAGGGCTGTTATTGGCAGAGGCAGAGCTGGTCCAGCCCCTGATGGGTGATGTGGTCACTAAAGTGGCAAAGATGAGGGACTCTGCAGTTTTGGTTTGTTTTTGGTCTATCTGAGCTTTGTTTTTCTCCTGCATGAAACTGCCATCAATTACACTGACTTGCTCTGATGCAGGCCCTTGGTGTAAAACCAAACACAGATTATTCACAATCAGCAAGGATCCACAGCTTGGAGAATTCCTCTCTTGAGAGATGAAGTTGATAATCCAAACCCTGTTAGTGCCACCAGCTTTTAACAGACTGAGAAATTCCTCAGAGGTGTTTGTTATTTTGCAATTACTTTTCAATTGATTTTCTTAAGAAACAATTCATAACTTGTTAAAGATCTCTTCCTCTCTTTTCTCCCCTTGTCCAGTTCCCTTTTCCATCTTTGCCACTGCCTAATGTTTATAATCACAGGATTTATTTTTTTCCCCATTACTTAGATAGACAGCTCCTCTACAGAGAAAAAGAAAAACTCAATGATTTGTAAAAATGGATTTACAGTCAGATTCTCCTGGGGTCCGAGTCTAATTCTTACGACTTCTGAAAATTTACTTGAGACATTTAAACTATTTGCCTCTGTTTCCCCTGATGTAAAACAGAGGCTATTTTAGAATATCTCCTGCAGACCATGTGCTGTTAATTAATTTACAAACGATTCTGTAGGGGAAACTTCCACATGTAGGAATCATGAAACCTCGTGCCTCTCTCCATCAGGGCCTGCAGCTGGGAACAAAGGAGCTGGAGGAGATGGGAAGCAAGTTTTGCCTTGGTTTGCTGATTCTGCACCTGAAATCCCTGCCCTGCAGCAAGGAGCTGATGGCTCAGGCAGCACTCCTGCTGGATCTGGAGGAGGAGATCACAGACCGGGCACAAAGGTCAGTGGCTGTTGTGTCCAGAGGGCTCTGCTGTGGGAATTGAGTTGGTGGGTGTGTGTTTTGGGTTTAAATCTGCAGAAATGGACTCTTCTTATGGCTGAGGCTTGCATCTTGGAAACTGCAGTGTATGGAGAGTATTTGGAATTGAGATGTAATTGATTCCCAAAGAAACTACTGGAACAGTGGGTCAGTGTCCTGCAGCCATCCATGTAGAGAAAAAGAGGTGAAAGGGAAGTACCTGTTCACTATTTTCTAGTGATTTTCCATTTTCCTATCAAAACTGCTTCCTGGAACATGGGGATGATACTGCCCCAGAAAAATTCATCAGCAGGAAACATTTTCCTGCTCACTGTCACATGGTGTTCAGTCCAGTTCAGATCCTCCATGGAGAGGAACTCTTATAGGAAAGGCATTATCTAAGTGCTGCACTGTAGGGAACAAGTACTGCAGATTATAAAAGGACATTGGTAGCATGATTTAGAAATTGTGGGCCACATACTGCAAGTATATTCCTATAAATTCTTTCCTTCACTGCATGGAGTCCTTTAGTCATTTAGAGGACAGATTTATAACTTTTTGATGGACAGAAAAGAAGTTTGGATCCCACTGCTTATTTGGGACATGTTCTTCCAAATTGAAAAATTAATTTACTTGCTTCCTATGTTCAGCAGGGGGTATTTGAGTGAGTTTGTCCCATTATAAATACAGGAGGAATTTGACCTGGAAAAGTGTCTGAGTATGAGATTATTCAGCTTGAATTTGTGATGAGGCAGAAATACATAATTTTTCTAGGCCATCATCACTTGTTAGTGCTATGTGCATCACATATGTTCATATGTTTGCAAGAATGTTTTTCCAAGACAAATGGAGAAAGAAGACTTAGTGATGGGACATGATTTGAAGCTCCTCGATGGCTCTGCCATCAAAGAGCTCGCTCAGCTTCATCAATGAACATCAAGTTTTTCAGTTGCAGAAATACCCCTGTAATTTATAGCAGACTTCCAGTCTCTCCCCTGCAGGAACATTTACCCAACATTAGCACCACCTGTTCCTCATGCCAAAACCCATTCTTGCAAGCTTGTTCACAGTTTTAAATGTTTATGAGGGACGTTTTAAAAAGAAGAATAAAATGTAGAGACATTCCCTTGGATTAGCTGTGTTCACTTGTAGTGTGAACATATAAATGAAGCAATTAAAGTGGATGATAAACACCATCCATGTTGTGGACAGCCATCCGAAAAATCATTGCTATGTCATTAGAGAGAGCTGCTGGAGCCTGGCTAGGTGGATGGATATAAATATGGATATTTTGGGATATAAATCAAACTCACTTTTGAACTGGAGCTAGAAGGGCCTTTGCATGAAAATAACGTATGGGAAGAAAAAAATCAAACCCTGACTTCCCTCAAACATTGACAAAAAGCCATCTGGTCACAGTAACTCAGTGAGCATTTTCTCTGATCTTTGTAGCCTTCTGTTACTTTTTCCTTCAGCTGACTTTATATTAATGGGAATTCATTCTATTTATCTGACACTGTGTGGTAGTTGATCAGTACAGAAGGAAGATCTCTAGTGACAGATATTTTTTAAAGAAGTTAACAACAACAACAAAAAAATTCTCTTACTTTCTAAAACTCCCATGTGTCCTCAGTAGCTGAAAGCAAAAACTTCTGCCTCTTCAGGTTTGCCCAGCAGTAGTGAGCACCTCCGTGGCATCCAGGAATGAATGTCATTGCTAAAAGGCACTTGATAGGTAGTTGTTAATTTTCATTTCACTGGGTGCAATTGCAGGTTTGTGAAATTTCACTAGCTTGGATGTAATTTGTTTCCATTTGCAGGCCAGGTAAGCAGCTGAATTGATAATCCCACCCAGAAATGTCACATTGCAGGAGCTGGTTGCAAAAGGCTGGGTGAAGGGAGATGCAGGGGCCAAAGTGTTTCCTGGCATATTCTCTTTAAGAATAAATAATTCATGGGAAATGATCGTGCAGCATATTGATTCTGATTCAGAAAATTAATACTTTCCTCCCATGCTTCTCTGAATCTAGCCAAGAGAATCCCATGCTTTGGAATATTGAAAGAATGCAGAATACAGAGGGCTCACTGATACAGACAGGAAAGGAACTATTTCTACATCCCTCTCTCTACTCACATGCTTTGAAAAAAAATAATTATTCTTTATCAAAACATTTCTCTGGAGGAAGCTGAGGGGTGACAATCTAATATCAAGCTGTAAATATTAAGTTTAATCTAGTTCTGCGAGGTAGCACCAAAACCTTGCAACTTTTCTGTTGGTATATCATGACAACAATGGAAATTATACTCTACTGCTTCCTAGGATAGACCCTCCTTTGTGTGTTTGAATGAAATATTTGTAGTTTAAAATTAGCTCTGTTTTCCTGTGTGGTTACTAGAAAAATTCACAATATCCTTGCATGCTTTCTATACTTTGCCTCCGAAAGTGTGAGTAGGTGTGAACAAAAATACCCACATTTCTGTGTAGCTTTGCCAAAGCAAAATCAGATTTGGGGATTCTTCAGGTGTAACACAGGAAAAGTTCTGGACGGCTACTTGGTGATTTTTTTTTTCTTAAATGCTTTAAATAGTGAATAACAGTATCTTTTGAACAGCTTACAAGCTATCCCTGTTCCAGAAGTCTGCAGTGCCCTGGTCCCAGGAAATGATATGCATGACAAATATTTCAGTGGGAGACAAGAGCTTTTACTGTAGCTAATGTTTTCTGGCAAAGGAAAATGTGTCCCAAAGACTGTTCTGCTGATGTATCTAGAAAAAGTTGCAAATATGGGTGAGGCTTTCCATAGCAGTGTTCACCAGTATAAAAGAAAAAGATTAGTATTGTTCAGCCTGGATGAAAAAAACAAGCTTTTCTTAGTTGTTAAGGTTTTGTTTTGTGGAAATCAAGCTGAAATTAAGCTGTGAGCAGTGTGATCTATTGCACAGTGCTGATGTTAAATACATCTATCTCAATTTAATGTGTTTTCTCCATCTGGGTTTCTGAGTGCCCATCTCTGTAATACTCTGGGTGACAGGTCAAGCTGTGGAACAAGAAGTTAATCCAGCACTGGATAAAGCTGACTCCCAGATGAAATGTCTCATTGCAAAGGTACAGAGATCAAAAGCTGTGGAGCCAGAGAACTCCTGTGTTGTGAAATCCCTGCAGTTCATGTCCTGCATTTGTCTCTCTTTGCCCTGGTGTCTGGTGTGCGTGGCATTGACTTGGCATCTCAGCATCTCCCTCCGACAGGAAACATTTTCACCTGTCAGGGTTCATAACTGTTTGTGTCCTTTAATTTTCCTCTTCAGGCTCTCTGTGCTCTGGGTGTGCTGCAGCCTTATTCTCTCACCACTGCTGTGAGGGGATAAAGGAGCAGGCTGGGCCCTGCTTCCCTGGAATAAACTATTTGCTGTGCACTTTATAGAGCTCTGTCAGAGCCAGTGGTCAGTAAATTGGAGCAAGGTAATAGCAGTCAGGGAAGTGCCTGCTCTGATGGAGGCATTCTGAGAATGGGGGATTTCTCACACCGGATCAAGTCCATTGTGCTCAGTGTGTTGTCTCTAATGAGCCAAAGAAAGGTGAAAGAAGCCTTTAGCAGACCTAAATAAACACGGTTTTGGTGCACAGACAAGAATTTCTTCCTTTCCCCACTTAGTCTATCTTTCCCCTAAATTGTCAACTGCAGAAGGAATCATTCACAAACATGAATGGGCAAAACTTGGAATAATTTCACAGCAGAGGCAGTGCTACCTCTGAGAATAAGCAAGAGGGGCTGAGCTTCCACCAGTGGGGCTGTGAGGCACAGAAGATGCATAAGAGCTACAATGTGTCATGGGGAGGAAGGAAGGTTAAATTGCTCCAGGCATTAGTTGCTCTTTTAATTATCAACCTGTGCTTCTGGGACACATCATGTTGAGTCTCACACTCAGGCACCATCACCCTCATGTTACACAAGAGCTCTGTAGGGACTTAGTTGCTGTTTCTTTTCTTTTCATGGTATTTGGGTTGTTTTCTGCATTGAATAAACAGCCTTTTTTCCACCAGCACTGAATAGATTTGATCTTACGGACCACTCTGCCAAGATCAAAGGCCAAATATGTGGAGAATTTTCTGGGCTTTGCAACCACTTTCAACAAACAAAGCCATGTTCCAGGTGCTCATACAAGAAATTTATTCTGCTCTTTCTCAAACGTGGCTTCATAAGACAGTATTGCCATGCCCTAGGAAGAATTACTGGTGTTTCCAGCATCCCACCATGCCTTACACTCAATTCTGGCATTCAGAAACTTTCTGTGGGGAAAGTGAAATGTGGCTTGTACTTATGTTTTTTGATAATAGTTTTCATGCCTCATTTCCTATGAAAGTAATTAAGTTTTAAGTCACTGCTGTCCAGGTAGCTTCACATTTGTCATGACCACAAGGAGGATGGGAAGTGACTGTTCACACAAAGCAGGTTTGAGAGACACAAGGAGCAATCCCTTCCCTCTCCAGTATCCTCCCCTTCTTCCTTGTGGTTCAAACTGATGGCACATTCCTTAATTTTCTTTTTTCCCCTCCCCTCCAGTTTGTGCTAGGAAATGTTTTGCATACACTGCAACAATTGCAGCCATTTGTTCATGAGACATCTCTGGTGTTGAGGCAGACTTTTGTGAAGTCATTTTCTGCTGACTCAGACATTATTTATCTCCCGTGTTTCTTCATCATTTCTCACCTTTCTTGGGCAGAGCCAAATCTCTTTCCACCCCAGATGGTAAATATGTCTAGCTCTGCTATTAATCAAAACCAGAAGGCTTAATCATTGCTCTGTTTCTTTGTCCAGATGTAATCTCTTCATCTTCCATACAGTGAGCAGAGTTAGACTGGTCAGTGCACGGATGGCAAAGCCAGGAATTGACAAGAGGGATTTGCAGATCATTTGGAAATTGTGTGTGCTGTTCTTCTATACCACACTGATGCACCATCATGATCCTGGATAGTATTGAAGCATTGAATCTCCCATCTTTTCACTATAATGCACCTTCCCCTGATTATTGCTGTGCAAGCAATTTCGCTCATCTTTTTAAACTGTGTGGCCAAAAGGTGATTTAGATCAAATGAAAGTGATTTCGTGGAAAGGAAGCAAACAAAGGGAAAGTTCAAACAACAAAAAAATGCAGCTGGAGCAAAGCATGTTCATTTCATTTGGTGCATCCTCAGTGCATCTTTGAATAGAAAAAAATGCAGTGCTATACCCACATGCAGTGATGGAAAACTGCCTGGTGGGATGGGTTCTTCCTATTCCTGCAGGTGAATGTGGGTGTCAGTGTTGTATTGTTTTGGTTATACATACACTGAAATGTATATACATATATACACTGAAATTAATTGCAGCTCAAGGGTTTATGGGGCAGACAGGACTTTACCCTGTCCAGGACCCCATCCCTCCCAGCTCAGGGGAGCAGCAGTCACAGTGTCCAGTCCCAAGGCAGCCTGGACAGATGGACTCTGGGGAGCCCTCTGACACATGGCTGAAGATGAAAGTGCTCTTTCATCACTTAGGGAATGTAACCACAGCAGGATTTATTCGACCAGACTCGATTCAGGTTTTTATTTGACTGGAGTTCCATTTTTCTGTAAGTAAAGATTTGGTGCATTTTTAACCTTGATCATCTGTAGACATTAAATACCTTGTGGCAGCTTTCAGAAGAGGAGGGTGTTTATTGATTCTATTTTTCCCTTAGTCACAAATTTTATTGCTGGTAAAGGAATTTGAAGTTTCTACTGTTATATGAGCAGCTCTGGATGAGGTATTTCTGTATTTGGATGCTGGAGAGAAAAGTGCTGTGGGAATGCATTTACCTAAGTAAGCCAAACTACTTTGTCACTTTGGTGCAGAACAGGGGGCAAAAGGGGTTTCTATAATGCATTTCATAAAACACTTGTGAGAGCACAGTCTAACATTAATTCAGTATGACAGGTGTGAGAGTGGCTGAAGCTGGGCTTTGGCTTCAGAGCTGTCTTATGTTGCTGTAACTATTTAGGATCAGTTCAGGAAATGCTTTAACTCCTGACTGTTTTATAACACTCCCCAGCAATCTTTCACACTGATGTTGCAAAAGAGTGGTACCTCCTTGCACCCCCAGGGTCTGACCTAAAGAATTTCTGCCTCTGCTATTGAGAGGAAAAAGATCTCAGATTTCAAGTTTGGATCTATTACTGATGTTAGATTTTATTGTTTTTATATGCCTCGATAATCTTGTTTTCAAAATAAAAATGTGAACCTTCTTTAGTCCACCCTTCATCCTTCTTATCCTGCTCTCTTCTGTGCCTCTGCTTTGTTATTGAGAGAATACAAGTCCAAAGAATTCTTTAGAGGCTCAGCCAAGCAATGCAGCCTATAATGAATATATTTGGTATTCAGGAGGCTTTCATGTAGCTGTTCACAGGTGAGCCACTGGAATTCAGCAACTTTCATTAACACTTTCTAGAGCTGTCTCTATATTCCTCCTATTGATTTTTATTATTATTATTATTCTGAAATGCCTTGCAAGCTGCTCAGATTCTGTTGACTGTTATCAAATGCCAGCTCCATTTATGCCAGGGTGGATATAAGTATTCATGTTCATTTCAGAGGTAATTAATTTATCCTTTTTTAGCTAATAATAGCAATTTAAATAGATGCAGAAATGAAGGAGAGGAAAAGAGCAAATGGGAAGAGAAAGAGATCATAGAAGGAACTTCAAACATGCACAGAAGCAGTTCTTGCTATTGTATCTGTCTGAGGTTATTCAAATTACCATTCTCACACAGATCTGACTGGACTACAGATAATGAACTTGTATATACCCAGCAGAACAAATGGGCTCTGCAGTGCCCTTTCTGTGAGGCATATTGCTATGGTGCTGTCTGGCATTAGACATTTTGGTATTGATTAGGAGCATCTGTATTTCTGGGCTGCAGTCTTTCTCCCTTAAGTTCTAACTTGAAATATGAAAGCCACTGGGGCTCTTCACATGCTGAGATTGAAAAATAAACCAGAGTGCTATGAGGGGTTCAGAAATTCCCATTTTTGGAGTGTTCCCCAAAGCAATGCATTGTGAGGGGTGCGCTCTTTTCTCTGGGGTGGCCTTTATACAGAGCAGGACACTGCTGACACCAGAATGGAACAGATGTGGTTTTCTCTAAGAGGATGCAAAGGGTAATGGGAGAATCAGTGTGTTCGGGCTATTGATCATTTTGAATGCAGGCAGAGGTGGGATTTCAGAGTGAACATGTCACAGGTCTAGTGCTGAAGAGGCAGGTTCAGAGCACTGTATGTAGCCTCATACAGACTCTATCTGTACTGCAGCAGCACCTCAACTCCAGTTGCAGTAAATTTAGGGCTCTGGGACAGGATCAGGAGAAAACTCTGTCAGTGCAGCTCTGCTGGCGATCCCTGTCCTTTGTTTTCAGCTGTTTGAGATTATTCAGAGGATATGGGTGCACAAGGCATAACTGTAGTGAGAGTCCTTGTGTCTTGGTGGTGTGAGGGAACCTTAGATAAACACTAAGCTTGTTTCAAGGATCTTGGTTATTTAGTGTTTCATTGTAGAACTTTTCCAAATGGTGGTCCCAGAGTCCCCAAATAACTTGAAACTTGTGAAAACCAGAGAACAGTCAGATTTTTCATACCAGTACATGCTACAGTAGCTTCTTTCAGGCAGGCAGAGCAACTGAAGGAGTGAGTAGGATGGTAGTTAGATGAAGTGCACTTCCAACCCTTTAGAAGCAAGCATGTTTCTTGGGAAGTTGTGTATTTTCCCTCTCTTCATTGCAATTGTCACTTCAGTTGACCTCTACTTAAACTGTCCATGGCTCCCACCAGAGCTTTCTGAGGAACACAGTAATGTAGGTGAAAATTAGACTGGCTGAGGACCAAAATAGACTTTTCTATCCCATGTGTTGGAGAGATAATCACATGGCATAAAACACAGGAACAAGAGACTTAGATCTGGATTATCTGGATCAAAGGCTTCACCATGTGGTGTTCTCACCCCTTGAGTCCAACACAGTGGCTCAGATGTCCAAGTATCACAGAACTTAGAGGCAAACCAGAATGAATGCCAGTGGTCTGTGAGCTTCTTTAGAGCAGAATGTCTCTCCCCCCACCACCAGCATCAGAGGCTCCAGTGCTGCAGAGCAGGATGTGGTGCTGAGAGTAGCAGTGCATATATTGCCTCTGTCTGAAGTGAGTTTTCCTGTCATGGGTGAAGTACAGGGCTAGAAGGAGCAGAATCCCCTGTAAAACCACCAGTGGGATCCAGCTTTCACCAGAAGTTTGTACCTGTATAAATTATTCAGACAATAAGAGCTAAGGAGTCCCAAATGGATTTGATTTAACAATGCTCATAGTCTCATTGTGTCCCCATTGCTGCCTCCTTTCCCTGCAAATAGAAAATAAGAGCAGAGATTTCTGCTTTCGAGGTAAATGCTGTGTTGCAAGTCCTCTTGGTCTGGTGCCCAGCCTGCAAATGAGAGTCTGACCAGGTCTCCTCTACTGTGGTGACAATGTACAGCTGCTATCTAGGAACATATCAAAAACTTAGCAAGACAAATAAGATACTAAACAGTTAAGGGGATAAAGAAGGCAGAGAATTCATAATTAAAGCTGTCAAGCTGCAGTAAGAGGAGAGCACAGCCTGGAAGGAAAGCGGGTGGGCGAGCAAAGTGTCATATTTGCAGGTGAAAGTTGGCACTTGAACAGCATTTTAAAGCACTCCAAAGCCACCTCCACTGACATCTCAGCTGCACTTCTATTCTGTCAGAGGTTCTGGCTGTTCAGTGTATTGTGGCTGTGACTCACAGACAGGCCCTGCCTCTTGCTGCCTCACTAGACCCTGCACAGAGAGACAGGCAGAGGTGTTGTGTGAGGCAGGAGATAAATGCCTGCAGGTTGTTGTTCCAGGCCCAGCACACACGTGCACCAGAGTGAATGAGTGCTTGTGCTCAGGGGTACAAATGTGAAAGCCAATCCCTCTAGCCTCTGATAATTCATTATATTCTCTCAGAAACCACATGGATTTATTAGGATGTGTATGTTTAATGTGATGTTGGTAAAAAAAAAAAACAAAAAAACCAAAAACTTGTGAGAATTAGACTGGAGTTGAGAGCAGAAGGATGTGAGGGGGAAGATGCACATGAAATTAATACTTAGCCTTTTTATATTTTGTTTGCAGGGCAGACATGTACTCAAGCTTAATATCCCTCATCCTATTCTTATGAATGTAGGGAAAATTCTCTTTCAAGTACAGCATGGAGGCCCATCTTTCTCTGGGCCTGGTCACTCTGTAGCACTTAGCAATGCAGACCAGTTGAAGGGATCCTCTCCAGGACAGAGCACTGCCACTTTCTTATTGATGTCACAGTGCATGTGAGAGGTGTGGGGCTGATTCCAGGCTGGAACAGTGCAGATGGACCTGTGAGGTGTTGGAAAGGCTCAGTGTGCTCATGGGGATGGGGATAGTGGGAAATGAAGCCAAGATTCATCAGCAGAACTCTATGGAAAATGGTGACTCTGCAAGAATTGGATTGGGACACAATGGCCAAAGCAAATGGAAAACCATTCCTGTTTCTTGTGAACTTTCCTTTCTAAGGAAAGATTGTCACTTCCTTCTGCTCTTTTGTCTCTGGGAAGATGCTGAGGGAGTAGGCTGGTGCTGCCTGGACCATGAGGGCTAAAGGAGGTCATCATGTCAGGGCAAGGGCTGCTGTCAGAGCTGGAGGAAGAGACAGACTCAGAACAGTGTAAGAGGAAAGAAAAAGCATTCCTTTTGTTTCTGTTTGGGGGTATTTTCTCTATTTTGTCACCTTAGGCCATCTCTCATTCCTATTTCTATTTGTCACTGATAAACTTGTTTTTATCTGGAGGAAAATTTAAATTTCTGGAAGTTCAGATATCATTTATAAAGCAGCAGCAGAATGCTTTCTGGTTAGACTTTCAAATATACCCCTAACCATTTAAAAATACTTAATCAGCAGCTTTATCTATGGCACATTATTCGCCATTTAATATATAATGGTTTCCTTTTAAGCATTAACACTTACTACCTTAAATCCCTATTTAAACATGAATTTGAGGATTTGGACTTGTAAGGGAAAATAAGCAATAAAAGCAGCTGAATGCCAGAATAAGATTCTGCTATCAGGCCAGTATGATCACAAATGAGGAGTAAGGAAGAACAGAAAGAATCTGTTCTCTATTTCTCTGTATAATCTGTTTGTTCTGTCTAGTCTACCCAACATGTTTTTACATCACACTCTGTACTTGAGAATTTTGTTCTGAAGATGCCATTTTATAGCACCCTCCAAAAAGCACCAGCATCTCATTAAAAGATAAAAGTTCCATGCAATTCAAAGAGAAAGCAAACACCCATTCCAAGCAATAAAGCTGTGCCTCCTCTTCCATTGAACTGCAGGGGGCAGCCAAGAATTTGGGTGAAGTGTTGCTGCCCGGATTTATCTTGTCTGGCTTTTCCTGGAATTAACATTTATTCTAGTACACAACTTGTTCTAGTACACAACTTGTGTTTTCATCTATGAAAAAGTGAATCATGAGAGAGGATGCACCGTGGTGCTTTAATACAGTCCAGTGTCCTTCCTGACAGTGCTCAGCATTGGGGATTTCAAAGAGGGATGCAACCACTTGCCTTAGTGGACAACTACAGAACACCCCTATCCCCTGGGGGAATGATTTTCTATCTTCAGATGTGATTTATTTATACCTGGGAGCACAAGAATTTGTAACATTTCTGAATAATTATAATAGCAATACTTCTATCTAATGAAATGTTCCAGTGCTCTCATTTTCTGTTTAAGTTACTAATGCTTTCTGCATCTTGCATTGCTCCTCACTGCACCCTGCTATCTTGTGAATTTTATAGATTAGCTGCATGTTGTGAGGAAAGAAAATATTTCCTTTCATCCACTGCTCTTTCACCTTTGCAAATGCACCTTTACCCTCTGCTGTAACAGAATAATTGGGAGTGCCTAAATTGCCAGGCATTTTGTAAACAACTATCACCTCCCTTCTCATGCATCTAGTCATGAAAGAGGAAAAAAAATTAAAATCTTATGCATCTAACTACTTCTATCACCTACTTTGGACCTTGCTTATTTATGTGATACGTGTAAGATATAGGAAACCAAGAATTCAGAATGGGTTTTCTAGAGAAGTGTAGCATTTTTTTAAGGGAACTGCTCGGTAGTGTTGTCTGTGGCCTTGTCATTGAGGTTTATTATTTTCAAGAAGGATGGTTTTTTCCTGGATTAATCAGCTTTATTCTCACTTTGATGAACTGTATTGGAGAAACCCTTTTACCTTTAAGCAGTTTTCTTGGAGGATTACTGGCCACAAATGGGGTTGGTGAAGGACACCAGAGTCTCTCATGTGCATGCCCATAAAAAGTGATGCCTTTTTTTTAGTCCTTTTAGATTTCAGTGTTAATGTGTCTGGCCTGTGCTTGTTCTTACCTAAATATCCCAGAAAGGACTGAGAAGAAAACAGAGAAACAAATGGATGAGGATGTGATGCTGGTAGTTTGTGAGAGGTACAGAACAGAGAGAAAAAGTTGGACAGTCCCTGTCAGAGGTAGATTTCGAAGGGTAAGGGCAGGACAAGGCTTAAGTCCTCTCCCTGCCTTCCCCTCAGCTCATGGGAGTGATTCTCAATATTACAGAACCTAATTTCAGGAGCTCAGGATTAAAAAAAGGGTTGAGTGGAAATATAAATAATGGATTAGGCTGAAAAATTGGTTTAGGCACTTTGACAATGTCTCTGAGGTGTCTTTGCCCCTTTCAAGGAGAAACAGATTGGAGACATGAGATGCAGAAACATGGCTTTTGTTCACTTTTCTCTCTCACGTTTTAAAATCATATCCAAACTCTTATTGTGCAAATGTGCTGCTCATGATCAAAGCCTTATCTCGGAGCAAAGAAAGTCCCTGGAGAGCAAGGCCTGAAGGCTAAGCCTGCAGTGCAGCTGGCTGTATCCCAGTTTGGGAAATCTAGTCATGCATGACCCAGCATCGACTGATGCAGTGAGGTGGGGAGCATGTACCCCATGTCCTTCCCTGACTTTTGATCCTTACTCCCTTTGCCAGCCCTGCTCCCTCTGGTCCATCAGGAGTTTGCCCCCACCAGTGTCAGGCTCTCTGCAAGGCCCTTCTGTAACACAATATCTACTAATTCCCTGAATTTTCTCAGGAATTGAATACACTGGTGCAGAGGCTGGAATTTATCTGAGAAGGGATAATGGATAGGAGCAGTTGAGCTCTTTGCCCTTTTCAGTATATTTTTCCTCATGTCTCATTCCTGGCATTTTCATCCACTCACAGAGTGACTCTAATAGCAACCAGTTATTGGGAAAGGAGCAACAGAAAGATGTTCAGTGGAACTTCAGAGCTGATGCCCTGCAGGTATGACAGGAACAGCCATGAAAGCAGCATACCTGTTTGCATAGAGATCTCTCCTGCCTTGTGATGCCTTCCTGCCTTTTCTGCCTCCCTTGTGGGACACTGGATTTGTGTGCTAAGAAGACTGCTGTTAACACAGCTCAGACACCTCACAGAGAGCAGTGCCCTTGATCTGTCATTAAAAATGTCCTTGACACACTGTGGCATCAGGAGGAAGGTTTGTGATGCTAATTGCTGGCAGCACTGTTCTACCATGGATGTTACACAGAAAGCCCTAGTACATTTTGTTTTAATTTTGAGAGAGGGTTGGCTTGGTTTTGCTACTTTTTTTCTTTTTTTTAAGAGTTTCCCCAAAGGGCATATGAGAGCTGTGAGGGTAAGGCTGTGATCCCAGGAAGGTCACCTTTCCATCCCTGTAGTACCTGGTGGGATTTTTTTTATTATTTTGTTTTGGGTTTTTGTTTAGTTTGTGGGGGGGGAGTTGTCACTGAATGATGTCTCAGTGCACTCTGCAACCTTGCAGGTCTGTGCTCTCAGCTGGATCTGTGGGCCATGTAATCAGGCAGGATTTCCAAATACTTCACAGCCTTTACACCTTCTGAGTGTCCAGCCTATCTCCATCCTCTCTATGGTATTAGCAAAAGCTGGAGAATTTCTCTTGTTCATACCTTGTGTTTCTGGAACTTACCTGTGATATGTAATGATTAAGAAAATTAAGACATGGGAACACATGCCCTTATTTAGTCCCTGATGATGGGTCAAAAGTGGAAATTAATAAGACAGGAAATTTGTTTCTACTCTGCAGTCAGTAAAGGAAATTCACTGGAACTAAATTAATCATGAAACAGGCACAAAGAAGAGAACAAATTATCAGGGAATTAACTCATTAATTAGGTTCATACCAAAATTCAGAAAAAGGTTTTCTTCAAGATAACAACCGAGTTAAGAGTTCAGCAAGAGTTGGTCTTGGGGTACACACAATTTTATATCAGAACTCTGCAAAGATTTTATTTTAGCCCAGCATTTGGCTGGTTATAATGGTATATCAGAAAAGCTGCAGGAAGGCATTCAGCAGCTGGCATCATCTAACCACAAAGTGCGAGGACAGAAGCTATTATCAGCCCGTTCACATCACTAAACTCTGGTTCCTGGTGTTAACAGCAGTGTGGGAGCCCTCTCTGTTATGGCACCTTGCTAAATTTAGAGCTTGATTGCAAATCCTCCAGTGAATAGCAGCTGCTTGCTGGTGAGGGCTTTTTTCCAGGGTGATGGTGAGCAGCAACCACATGCAGATTTAAGTGAGGTGAAGTGCTAAAACACCATCCTCCATGTGGCACTTCTCAGGACCCCCAGCACGCCCTCTTTGTTCCAGTTCTCAGGGGCAGGGTAGGATGGAGGTGAGCTCCTCTTTCCAAGTAGATGGGCTTTGGCTGGAGTGTCCTCACTGTTCTAATGGCAAGCTTCACTCCATGAATCTTTCTTAGGCTGTAACTTGAACTCAGGGTTAATTTAGGACCCACACAGCCCTATTCTTGTTAAATCAAGATTTATGCTGCCTTTCTTGCTCGCTGCAGTTTAACACGAGCCCGCTTGCTGTGCAGGTGAAATGTCTCCTTTCGTGCTGCCAAGTACGGATCCTCTGGTGTAGGGAACGTAGGAGAAAGGAAAAAACTCTGCTGTTACTCTCTGCTCTGTGCTGCAAAATCTTCCAGGAGCCTTCACAGCCTTTGGTGAGACCTGCAGCTGCTGCCAGGTGCCACAAGGTCCCTGTCCCTGTCCCTGGCTGGAGCAGAGGCCACGCTGCTGCAGCAGAGCTGGGATCAGCGTGTTGAGATTGGTTTCTGCAGCATGTTCTTAATGAACTAACAAACCAGAGCTAAACACTGGTTGAAATGAGAGTGAATCCATGTGAGAAAGGCCCCCTGCTTCCTCACTTACCCTTTCCCATCTCCTGCTTTCTCTGAGTCTCAGCAGGAACGCAATCAAGCGGCGCTGGGGAACATCTGAGCTGCCTATTTGCCACTTAGGACTTCCTGGGTAGTGAAGTTTCCACGTTGTTTATTTAGAGCTAAGCGTTCTGCTGGGTCTCATCTCACCTTCTGTAAATAACAACTGTCCTCAAAATTCTTCAGGCTGATTACTGAGACTGACAATCTGTGTGTTTTGAGTTGCTGAGCCGTATTAATCCATAATATACTCTGGCCCGTGGATGGGAAAACTAATGCATTGAGGATGTCACAGGAGGTAAAAGCCAAAGGACTTAGTCTTCCTGGACATGTGAAGCACTTGGGTTGTGATGTGAATACATCTCCCAGCAGCAGCAGCAGTGCATAAACTGTTACAGGAGTTTGCCTTTGAAATCAACACGATAGAGATTTTGTAGCACCACAACTTATTCAATTTTAGAAAAGATGAGGCATAGTTTTCTTGTTTATTTTTTTGCCTACCTGTAGCTTGTTGTGGTAAAGTTTATTCCACTTAATACAGGAATTGATGGCAGAAGGGCAAATCCTTATGCAGAGAAAAACAATACCCAAGTACTTCAGGCCCACCAAATGCACTCACCAACATTATTAAGCATCTTAAAGTTTTGTGTCTGGCAATGCCAGTTTTAAAGCACTTTCTTTACAGTCACTAAGAGCAATTCATCCCATCTGTTTTACACACATTTTGTAGGTTCCACTAGTAGCAGGGTAAATAACTGGGGAGTGCTGTCTCACTAGTGGGAAAGGAAAAAAATGAAAAGAGAAGACAAGGCATAGCCTAGGGCTGAAATTTCTTCTTTCTGTTTTGGAGCCTAAACCTCTTCACAATGCAGTGTGAAATGCATCTCCTCAGACCCAAGCAAAAAACACACTCTAGCAGCCCTTGCTAAAATGCAGATGGGAAAATAAACATGAGGTCCAAGGATTATACAATTATACAGAATTCAATCCAGAGTTTACACTGAGAATTCAGTCCTGTGTAATCCACACCAGGCTGATGAAACATCAGCTTGTTGTGTGGATGTGACACAAGGCTGTTGAAGACTTCTCTTTGCTTTGGAACAGGAAAGTTAAGAATTCAGAGTACACATGCAGGGAGCAAAATATTTCTTCTTTGTGCTTTTAATACAGCAAAATGCTTTGCTGCTTCTTTGGTTTCCTTCCTTCAGTCACAACAAAGGAATGTTGGAAGTGGCTTCAGAGAAACAAAGGCTAGAGAAGAAAAGGGATTTAGAGAGAAGAGATTAGATGAAATTTGTAAGAAAAAGAATTCCCAGTGCCATGTTCCCAGCTCAATCTTCTGAAGGGAAGCCCTTTGCTCCTGATCCATTATGATTCACTTGGCAGCTCTGCCTGGAGTGGCCTCTCTCCTTCATCTCTGCTGCTGTAAACTAATACCCAGCGATAACAGCCCTGCCAAGCTTGGTTGTTGCTGATGTATTGTACACAGCTTTCATTAATCTATTTGTGCCCAGCAGCTCATCAGTGAAAACTCCTTCTAATTCCCTTCCTTCTGATCTGCCATGGACTTCTGAGGAGCAGGAATGAGTTTGCAAGAGAGGAGTGACCTGTGATGCTCTCTTGGTGTAGCTTGAGCAAGTTTTATTCCAGCTTTCCTTTACCACACAGTTTAATCAGAGCATGTTGATATAGACTTGTACCTCCTCATCTTCCTGTCTTTTGACCTTACAGTGATTGGCTTTTAATACAGTTGTCTCCAGTAGAGACTGATTTTCCTGGTTTGGGAGCCATGTGCAGTCTTTTCCCTACCTCCCATTTCTGATATGCAAGAATTCCTGCTATGGTTGGTGGAGAAGTTATGGATGGCCTGCAGTCAGCCTGCAGTGCTCTGGCCAGCCTGAGCTCTTACAGCCCTGCTGCTCCTTTACCTCTGCTCTGACAGCCGGTGTGGAAATTATTCCTCCTATGTTATCTTTGTGGGGAATGAACTTTAAACTTCATTTGTGTTTGCATAAAATTGGAGGAGTTAAGGGCTGGCAGGGATCTCCACAGGTCATCAGCAGTGAGGATCAACTTTGCCTGTACCACTCTTGCTATGTTAATCTAATCTTTTCTATGAGAGTTTAATAATGGAATTACCAGACTTTCTCCAAACAATCTATTTTAGCTCCTACCACCCTTATATTTTCCAGGTATCTAACTTGAGCCCTGTCTTGCTACAGAAAGTCCTGGACAGGATTTTCTTACCTATCCAGCCTTGATATAGAGAATTAATTATTTCCATGTGCCTTCTGCACCCTTTTCAGTGGAACCAACTCCTCCCTGAATTGCTTTTCCCAAGCTGGAAACAGATCTGTAGCAGAGATCTTAATAGTGCTGGATCAAGAAAGAACAGATTAATTTATATGTCAGCCTAAATTCTTTATACCCATACAGTATTGTATTTGCAATTTTGTAAAAGAAAGGAATGGGTGGCTCATGTTCAGCTTGTAGTTTTCAATAAGGCAGATCAGTATTTTTTTCCCAGTAGAAATACTACCTTGTCATCGCTCCTCATTTTCTTTGTTTGTACCATTGATTATTCCTGTCTAATTGAAGTAACTTGTACTTGACCCTATTGAATTGCAAGTTTTTTTTCAGGTTACATCTCTAGTTTGTCAAAATTATTTTGAACTTTAATGCAATTTTTGTCTTACTTCGGTTTCATCTGCAAATTGAATTAATATACTTTACATTTCATCTAAATCTTTAATGAAAATATTGAATTGTACCAAATCCATGTCTGAGTCCTGCAGAAGCTTGTTCAACACATCTGTTTTGACAGTAAAATGCTGAGAACTGCTCTGAGTACAATTGTCTAAACAGTTTATATAATTACTCTGCCGTGGTTCACCTAGACCTTGCTGCTTATTTGCTGCAAGAACTTGAAATGGTTCCAAAAAACTTTACTATGTGACAGTTTGTCCATGGGGTATTCCCCTGGTACTTCCTCAGAGAATCAAATTAGAATGTGGCATCATGATTTGTTCCTGATAAAGCTGTGTTGACTGATTCCCACTTTTTTCTCCTAAATGCTTCCAAATGGTTTCTTTGCTCTGAGGACCTGGACAGGTTTATCATTGGCTGTCTTTTTCTTTTTCCTGTCTTCAAAATGCAGTTACTCTATTGTGTCAGTTATCTTGTTCATCACCAGTGCTTCCTATGTTCAGAAAAAATAATCATTAACAGCTTTGAGCTTGATTGAGTCAACTCCTCAGATCTGCAGAAAGAATACAGCAGATTCAGATCATTTGGAAAATCTGAGCAATTTAACTTCTCCAACCAATCCCTTTTGTCTTCTGGGCCTCCTTTGTTGGTTCTTAACAATGTTAATTCATCACAGCTGACCTATTATGAAAACTGATGCAAAAATCACTCTTCTCAGCCTTGTTGTCAATAAGTTTTCCTTCTCTGAAAAGTGGACTAACAAATTATGCTGCATTTTAGTAGTAATAAATGTAAAGAATTATATTCTTTACTGTGTGATATTTTTGCTAGTCTCACCTCACTTTGTACTTTCATTTTTCATGCTTTTCTTAGCTGTTCTTTTCATACATTTGTACTCATTAGGCAATTCTTTTTTTTTTTTTTTTTTTTTTTTTTTTTTTTTTTTTTTTTTTTTTTTAACTTTCTTTGTACTTTTTTCCATTATTTGAAGTCTGTTAAGACCTTTTGGTATGACCAAGCTTGTCTGGTTACTTTTTTTTTTTGTAGTAAAATAGCTTGACTTTGTCATTTTTTTCAGGAATGTACAGGGCTTTTTTAGTCTCTCATAGAAAAAATTTCTTAAGGATCCTCCTCCCCACCCCCATGCATCCACCCACCTCCATTGAATTCTTGGCTGTGGAAGATTTACATAAAACCTTGGCTGCTTGATCTTACTCTTTCACTAAGCTTTGGTGGAGTTCTTTCATGGAAGCACCTTTCATGGTTCTGAGGCTTTTGTTGTCTTTCTCTTATGGCACTGCTTGCAAGGAAAATGTGAGTTTGTGCTTTAATACTAGAGAACTTCATGTTTTATGCAGGGTTGACAAGGTCTTTAAAAGTGAGAAAATCTGCTCAATATCAGGGTTCATTGCTTGTGAAGGAAACTATGTTCAGAGTCACCTTTGTCTGGAAATCATATTCACAGTCAGACAAATTTACAAGATGAAGAAACCCACATTATTCCGTTAAAGTGTAGCTCAAAGATTACGAATTTCCTCACATGCTTGTTGTTGCAAAGCAACAGGCAAAACCTTTGCTCATTTTATCTAAAGACCTTGCCTTTATCTCTTATTCTGCAAGTTCTGTGTCTCAAAGTCTCTTCATTCTTTGAAGGGATTGTCAGGAGTTTTTGATCGATCGAAGGTGTTAAAAGCAGATTGGAGTTAGACTCCAGTGTATTGCTACTCCTTTGGTCTGGGTGATGCTCTATAATAGCCCAGAACTGGCCTACAAATCATCTGATTATATTGGCTGGGTGCCTGATGAATGTAAACCCAGGGAGATTTGCTTTCAGCTCTCTTGCTGGGTACCCTTGGTCTACCTTGTGGAATGAGGGGAAATCCAGTAAATTTAATACCCTTGACACCGGTCAGGGTCAGAAATTGTTGTGTTTCTTTTCCTTCTGACTTAAGTGTATGTAATTCTCTATTTCATTTGTTACCAGTCATCCCCTGCCTTGTGCTGGGATGAGGTTTCTGGAAGGCCACAATGAAATTTTCCTGAAGCCTTTTCCTCTCCAGGCTGAGCAGCCCCAACCATCTCAGCCTGTTTTGATAGAGAGTCCTCATGCCCATGAAGCAGGTTTGTTCTCTCCAGTAAAGGCTTCTTGGCTCCCTGTGATAATCCTCTGTTTCACAAAGCACTCCAGGATATTAAACTTTTACAACTTCTTTTACAAAGGCTGTAGGCTTACTGGGACAGAACAGACAGCATTTCTGAGTGTACATAAGGGGGTGGGTGGGTTTAGGTGTTGGAATGTGCTTCCCTCAGTGTTTTGGAGTGTATTATCAATTTTCCCCAGTGCTTATTATCTGAAGATTGAAATCTGTGGCTGCACTCTGTTGGGTTTGTGTCTCCTCTAATTGCAGTGTCTTCTAGCTCATCCTGATTTATAGCTTGCTGAAAAGCATGTATCCCATAGGATAGAAAGCATGATGTGCAGTTTTATATGGCAGGACAGATACCAATGAAAAATGAAGACCAACTTTATCTGAGCTGGAAAAAATACAGAGGAACCACAGGGAGAAATTGAAAAGAAAAGGAAATCTGACAATATATGTTGACCATACCACTTTCCCTTTGCTCTTTTGATCTTCTAGACCAGAGTTTTTCAAAGGAGGGTTTAAAGGACCAACTGCTTGCTAAATAACTTTCATTTAGAGGGTATGGAGTGTTGTCACTCAGGGAATTGTCCATTCCAGAGGAGCTTACCTGTGTTCAGTGGAACTGCACCTCACCTGCAGTGGTGGAAAGAATGAAAATATGAGCTTCCATCCTTTCTAAATGCTTCTGAAGAGATGAAAACTGTTCTCTGAATATGGCCTTAGTCTGAGGTGGACATGAGGTGAAAGAAGCTGAATCAGAACTCCATGCATATAGTAGGAGTTCTTCTATTGAATTCAGTGAGCTTTGAATTAGACCCCAAGTGCACAGTGTGTGAGAGAATGCAATCTTGAGCAAGAACATTTCAATACTTTCATTTCTTTTTTTCAGCACATTTGTTTCTAATCATGTTTTATGTTTTTTTTATTTTTTATAGCAAAAGGTGCTCTGATGTCCTGCCTGCAATCTGGAGAATAATAATTATTCCTGGTATGCAGCCTTTTAGCTGAATGTTAAGAGGCAGGAAAAGATAACAGGGAAAAATAAGACAAAATTTTTTCTTGGGTCCTTATTCTTTGCATGTTCAGGGAAGCAGTAGACACATTTGTGAGTTCAGTGTTATAAAATAAAGAATAAATCCAATAGTGCTGAGGAACAAGGCCTTAATTGTTGTGCTGAAAGACTGTGTACATGAGAACCTGCCTTTGCCCAGCACATACATTTTTGGAGGACGAAAACTTTGAAAATCTCTGAGACAAAAGTTGTTTGAAAACCCTGGAGAATGTGACTTGGAAGTTCCAAGGCCATTTGTTTCTGTTTCCTCTTGCTTTCTTAATCCCATGTCAACAACTTCCTATTTCTAAATAATTTCATTTATGGTTTTGGCCTTTGCATTTCTCTCTGTTCCAGCCACATTTTATGAAGCCAAAGCTTTCTAATCTGCATTTGTAACACATATCCAACAGGAGATTAGTTTCAAAATGAGACTAGAAAATAGTACCTGGCTCCCTCAGATAAGCCTGAGACAAAGCCAGAACAGTGCTGAACTCTTTGGAGTCCTGGTTATTCCATTGATTCTGCTTCCCTTTTACTCCAGCACTGAGATGCAGTTATAGTCCAGAAAAGTGGCAGCAAAGAGGAGCTTGTGGGATGTCATATTCAATCTGTGTCAATGATGTCCAAGTCCAGTCGAAGGATGTTTTCTCCCCACCCCTGTCCCACGAGCAGTCTGGCACCAGAGGTACTGCCTAAGATCTCTCAGACAACCTGGCTGCCTTCTTAGCTGCTGCACTGACAGAGAATGTGGAAACAAAACCTCTCAGCAGAATTGTCTGGTTTTGTGAAGTAACTGTTTTACTTATATAACAGTATTGTGGTAGCGCCAACAAAATTCAATGTGTAATTATCTTTTTCCTTCTTCTGTACTGCATGACACAAAGGAAACAGAATATGCCTTGGAGCTTTTGGTGTAAAGAACTACTACCAAAGAATATTTTTGTGCTATTTCTATGCTGGAAATGTCATCATGTCTAGTATTTATCTGCCCAGTGTCCAGGGCTTTGTGTCACGAGAGAAAAGACAGCTAAATAACACAAAATATCTCCAACAAATGTGAGGTTTTGTGCTTGTTTTGCTCACAGTTGCATTCCTTCTGTGTTGCTTTCTGCCACCATCCTGGGGCTAGGGCTGATCTGGGACAGGGGGAGGTGGAAGAACAGATTATAAAACATGGAAAGACATGCAGAGTTTGCAGTGGTGTGCATTGTTGATTGAGGAGCTGAGTTTTTCCAGCAAAAAAATCAGAAACACAGTCCATGACTTCAGTGCATATGGCAAAACATTGGAGAAAACTCATAGTCCTATGTCCAGATGTTCACAAATGGAAGAGAGGCAAAGATTGCAAAATAAACTTACTCATTGTAATTTTTCTAGGTATAGAAATAATTGTTTCAGAAGAAATTATTTAAGTGTCAAATGGTGATGGGACTTGATAACAGCCTGTGTCCAAAATCCTGAGGAGTGGTGTATTAATGTATTGTCCCCATTTCTGAGTCACAAATGAAACTATGATGTTCTTCCTTTCATGAGGTTCTGAAAGTGCTATTTAATGACCTAAAATTATTTTCTTTATCTTATACTATCATAAAGTTTAGTTACATATTTATAGAAGTATGTCCATGACCTAAGTCAGATGTTTTAAAATGAAAGAAACAAAAAAAAGAGGAAAAAAATCCCCAAAACAAACAAACAAACAACAACAACAAGAAGCTCCTCGGCTTAGAGCCCATTTGGGAATTTTGGCACAATTCCGGTTGTTCAATAACAGAGATGCAAATTAAATTAGCTAAAAAATATTGATTCTCCAATTTAGCTAAATCAGATTTTAGTCCAATAGAGTGTTTGCACATGCAAGTGCACTGAAATAACCCAGCACATCTTAGGCAACAGATTCAGATTTTGTGTTCATAGCTGGGCTCAACATCTCTCTTGGAGAATGCCAGGGAGGGACATCCTCTAGTGTGCAGATGGGCTGGGATGAATAAAATCAGGAATGTTTCTAGCCAGATATTCAGGGGTGAAAGATACATGCAACTGGAGGAAACAGATTAATAAGAAGGGAACTTCCCTTACATCCATCTGCCATCATATTCGGTAAAGTCTTTGCTTTCAGCAAAGACTTAGATCCAGAAGCATTAAAAATGTGTATTTTTCTAGGAAAGGACTGTGAAGGGAAACAATTTGTTAAAGATAGTCTGAATAACCCTCTGAAGTGGCAAGCATCTCCTAGTCAGCCATCCCAGAGCTTCCTTGTTCCCACTGCACAGAACTTCACTAAAGTAAAATCCAAATACAGTAAAAAGCCTTTTTTTTTTTTTTCTCCCTTTTTTTGCCATTATTTTCCACTAAAGGTAAAGGGGGGAGGGATTTGCTGCTCTAAGATAAAAAAAAAAAACCAACCTGTGAAAACAGAAGCAAAGCCATAGGAACTGCTTGCCTTCATCCTGCACAGCATTGCCCTACTCTGATGGAGGCTTTCTCTGGCTCTGCATTTTGCTCTCACTCTGAGCATATTGATGTGAGATGAGGTCATGGTGCCTTGGCCTCTTACTAGATCAAAGCTGCAATGCAAAACACCTCCTTTGGAGTCCTCTTAGGAGAAACAAAAAGCAAAAAAGGAAAGCATCACATCAGAGAGAAGGAATGAGTTAAATAGGGAGTCAGAGAAGGATGACTGTGGAAAAGTAGGGGTGAAGTCTGGCCCTTCCAGGAATAGGTTCTCCTTCCTGCAGTGTTTTTCCAAGTTCAAATTCTTCCAGGCTGTCAAGTGAGAAAGGACAACTATCCATTTTCAGGGGGATATCGAAATCTGATGATTCCTGTATTTTATCACTTTTGAGGGCAATTTTCCAATCATGCTGCTGCTATATTTACTCAGGATGGCTGGATCCAGAGAGCAGAAAAATAGTGCAGCACTCATCTGCAATTTGAACCAAGCTCAATTCAGTGCCTGGGAACTTTATTTTATGGAGGCAGTTGAGATTTATTTCTTCAGTGTCAAAGGTAATGATTTGGCCAAGTACATAAGTAGAATATTGCCTGTTGTGGAATGAGAATTTGGTCCTATTTTCACCCCACTCTGTATGGATATGTCTAAATTTCAGGACCCTGGCAATGTACCATTTCAATGCTTGCTTGTACCACACTTTTGTTTCCATAAATCCATGAGTAATGGCCAGAAAGGAGCCATGTCCCTGAAAAGTGATGGATGGACTACAGGCAATGCACCAGCCATGCAGCTCCCTACAACTTATGCTGTTAGGGCTTAAAGGAGAGTCTCAATAATCTGGAATGATTTTAGTTCTGCATTTGGGATAACTGCTTTCTAGCACATGACAAAGACATCAATGAGTGTGGAAAGTCATCCTTCCAAGTGCCAGGGAGCTCTTTTGTCACATAGCCTGTAAAAATGAATGATTTGGCCACCAAAAATCTGGCTCAGACAAGATTTTGGAAATGAGAAAATAACTACTGAAAAGACACAAATATTTTTATTTCCACTTGAAAATGTCATGACTGTAAAACTCTGCTTCTTTGTCCCTTCTGAGACAAGAAACAGCCACATGGCAAAGCTGAGACATTTCTTTATGCAGTAACACAGAGCTCCTGACTGGGACTGTGAAAGTTCTCACTGGTTTAACCCTACAGGTTCCCCATCCTAGATCTTGTCCACTGGAAAGACTGAAGCAAAAGATCTGCTTGTCAGAGGACAAGTTGACACACTTGTGACTTTTAGTGCAGTTGCATTGGAGTGGGAGTAGGGATGGTGGAAATAGCCTTGACAAAGAGGGAATACCAGGCAAAGTGCAGGTGACAGTGCAATTTATCACATGGCTGTGAAATGTATTAGCTGCCTATCACCCTCAGTTATGTAAAACAAAAAGAGGGAGAATTGATTAAACTATGACCTCTTCCATCTACTGGCTGTCATTTTAGTGCCTGTGATAGAAGCTGGTGTCTAGTCTTTAAATGCACAGACTTCTCCATTTCAGTTTTGAGCAGTAGATTAATAGTTCATATTGTGTGATTTTTTCACTCTACCTGGCCCAGTACACACAGAGGAAGCTCCCCTCTGTGTACATCACCCCTGTGGGCTCAGCTACCCACCCACCATGGAGTCGTGGTGGATCTCTGTGTCAAGGCTCCCTCCTTTTCCTTTTTTGGCCCCTTTCTCTTACTCTTGTGTCTGGATCTAGATCTCTAACTAATCCTGGCAGCACAAGTCCTGATTTCTCCTGAACAGCTTGAGATCAGATCCTACAGGGAGGAGGGATGTACTGGGCAATTCTATCCCCCCAGTCCTCGGGGAAGATAATCTTCAAAAGTTTAGTTATACAAAGAATTATGGTTGACTCTATGACAAATGAACTTTAAGCAGCACATAATTTATCCCCACACTTAAGGGGAAGTTTTACATGGGTCTTTTATTGTCTGCTTCCACCTGGTTAGTCCAGATAAGGTTTTAAAAGATTCCTTATTCCATAGAAGCTTGATACCTCCACCTTCCATTATCTGTTTAGGGAGATGCATAGCTATAAACTTTTAAAAGGTAGCTGCTAATTATGAAAAATTAATTAGTGAACTTGTACAGACTCTTTAATCAATATAGGTAACTACCTGAGCTGAGTCAGTAACTGAGCTGCAGGCAGATTCTGCAGAGTGAGAGTTGCAATATGAGGGTACTGCTCCTGTGGATTTATAAGACAATATAAGCCTTTATAGTGCAGGGGGCTACCAGGCCTTTGAGAATCATTCTGGCATTTCAGTGGTCCAAAGTGTGTTCATAATGAATACACAAGGGCTGTCCTTTAGACATCTGTGTACCTTCATCCATCCCCATGCCAGGTAACCTGAGCAGCTGATACAGAAGGGCAGGGTGTCCATGGATTATTAACATGCACTTGATCAGGACCTCTGGATTACCAAAATATGCTAGAATGAGTATCTGCAGGCACAGGATCAGTCAGCAAGGATTTTTCTTCAGGTATTAGGAATGTGCTAAATAAATTATCATTTAGTAGAAATATTATTTTCCTTAGAGGTTCACCTTGTGACTGTACAGCAGGTAACCTGATTATGAGAGCATCTCTCCTGAGCAGCTGCTCTTACCACCCTTTCCCATTGGGTTAGAATATAATTTTTCCTGCCTGGAAGAGTCCAGTTTCCCTGTTATTGTAGCCAGCTGCATCCTGCTGCATTAGTGAAAGGAATGTAGGGAGAATATGAAAGAGTTTGGGAAGATGACTACCCATGGTCTGGCAGTAGGCCAGTGTTGAATCTCCAATAATCTGATCCCACTAAATAGAATCCTTATTGTTCTGGTTTTAGAATGTTCCTATTGCAGGCTTTTCCAGGACAAAGTGTGAGCAATAGTGTGAACATGACTATTCCCTGAGTTGTGCTGCTCTCAGATCCTCTCCTGAAGTATTGAGGAGGAGGATTGTGTTCATTTGCCTCTGGATGATCTCAAAGATCGAAACTTCTGCAGCCAGACCTGGGCTATTTGTGCTTTCATTTTGTACTGGCTTTCATTTGAGTAATAGAGCCAGGAAGAGGAGAAAGCCCAGGAAAATATAAATAAAACACCAGCAGGATGAAGGATGAATCCAGTAAGTTCCCAGTGTAAAGAAAAGCAGTGTCAAGCTGCTCTTATTTGTGCCAGCTCAGTAGCCATGTAGGACCTTTCTGGTAGCTAAGCAACAGAGGCCATAAAGACATCCAGGCCACGTGAGCTAAATCTCCAGGCTTTTTTCCCTATGGGAAAGCTGTGACAGTGGGCAGACAGGAGAGAAGCCAGCAGTGGATTTCTTCCTGTATTTCAAAGCAGCCAAAGTAAGGGCTAGGATCTAGTTCTGTGAATGTGTTACAGAGGAAGAAGAGTTCTGTGAATTCAAATAAGTCCAGGGAACCTTACAAAAGCCCAGTATGCAATTTGGAAAGTTCACAGAACCTTTGTGTCCCTGGGATTCACCAGTCACCACCTAATAAATACAAGTCTCCTTATGTTGATTATAGAGTTCTGCCTGCTTTAGTTGCCTGGGTCTATTAGTCACCAAATTAAATTTTGTATAAGTAATAGTGAACCACTTTCAGGTAGTTCTGCTCAGGAAATAATGAAGAACAGCCTGAAAATCAACTTACCTATCCATTTATTCTGTGAATAAATGCCGGAGAAAGTCATAATAGCAATAACTGAGATTTATTTAACTCCTTTCATTTGAAAGAATCCCAGAGGGCTTTTCTCACAGCATACAAAGAGATTGCTCACTCCCTGCTGAAATGCAATGCTTCTGGGGTGGAACACAGCAACTGCTCTACTCCATCAAGAACTACATAAAATTTGTTAACAGGTAAAGAGAGAAACAACAGTAGTATTTTTTGTAGACAGAATGTAATCTTCTTAACTGGAACTTGTCCAGAATCTTGGATTTTAAAAGTTTTGTGCTTGAAAAAAAAAAAAAAAAAAAGAAAAAAAAAA